>OZ017738.1:130160149-130387649 GCA_963969285.1 Odontomyia ornata | reverse complement strand
ATGAATTGCACTCAAACCCGAATGCTATAATGAATGCGCTCGACATGCGTTATGGAGACGATCATCTAAAGCAGATTTATCGGTCACAGCTAAGGCATCGGGTGCAGAAGTCTGGTGAGACCCTACAGCAGTTAGCCCAAGACATTGAGCGACTAGCACTTTTGGCTTACCCAGCCTACGACCCAGAACATCGAGATGATGCAGCGACAGAGGCATTCATCAGCGCACTAAAGGACCCAGAATTGCAACAAGCCGTGCGTTTAGCTCAAAAGCAAACGGTTAAGGACGCATTGGCTTACAGTCTGAACTTTGAGGCAGCGAAAAATGTGACTCGTACCACTGCCCGGGTTCGTGAAGTAGCGACAGACGAGTGCAGGTGTGAACGCGTGGAAATTGAGCGAGACCCGCATGTAAATGGTGCGCCTAGATGCTGGAATTGCGGAGAGAAGGGGCACTTGCAAAGAGACTGCAAGAAGCGAAGAAAACCGAGCTATTGTCCAGGGTGTGCAGCTAGGAGGAGATCCAGACCGAGTCAGGAGCCCAGAATGGAAGCCCTTCAAACAGAGGGGTCGGGAAACATGTAAGAGCCAACTTCGTGGGGCAGAGGTTGGCTAGGAGGATCGACGTCCCCAGCACCACCATCACCGTGTCAAGACTACATCGTGGAGAAGCGGACTTATGCCTTCCGGGTCAAATTGACGGAGAACACTGCACCATAACAATCGACACTGGTGCAACCCGATCGATTATCCGACCAGACCTAGTTAGACAACAACAACTTCACAAGGGCAGAATTTTCTCACTACGGACAGCTACGGGAGAAACTGCACCTGTTCATGGAGAGGTCAACCTCCAGATACAGTTGGGAGACCTTGTGTTCCGACATAATTTTCTGGTCGCGAACATTATGGATGACTGCATTCTCGGAATGGATTTTCTGCGACCACATGGAATCACGTTGGACTTGGGAAAACGTGTCTTGAAATGGCAGAATGTCGAAGTACTGATGGAGGATCCCAGCGTCCAAATCCCCAAGATGAATGTAGTGGTATGTACTGACACTGATGTACCGAATTCTTCCGAAAGCATTGTATGGGCCAAGCTTGATGGTGATTCTGGAGACCACCGATCTTATCTGATAGAGCCAACGAAGACATCCGCATTGCGCAGTTTGATTGTAGGACGAAGCCTTGTAAAGTCTTTAAGGAACGGATATGTGCCGGTTAGAGTCCTTAACACCGCAGACTCAACCACGAGCATCAAAGCGGGAGAAGTCATCGGCAGCTGCCAGCCTGTTTCCACCATCACCTCTTTGGAAGCTACTCACAACCATCATTGGAAAAGGAGGCAAGACACAGACAAAGCCCGGGAATCCACGTCTGCAATATTGAAGCAAGTCAAATTGCCGGTGCAGCTTTTCAAACGAGCCTCTGATCTGGTCACCAAGTACAGTGACATCTTCTCAACAAGCCCGGATGACCAAGGCCGAACGAGTTTGGTAACTCACGTCATAGACACACAGGGAGCCAAGCCGATTCGACAAGCACCAAGACGTCTCCCTATAGCCAAACAAGGAGAAGTGAGCGCGCTGATCTCGGACATGGAAAAACAAGGCATTATCGAACCTTCTGTAAGTCCATGGGCCGCGCCTGTAGTTCTAGTAAAGAAAAAGGATGGTAGCACTCGCTTTTGTGTCGACTATAGGCAGCTTAACGACGTCACTAAGAAAGATAGTTACCCGCTCCCACGCATCGATGACATCATGGACACTTTAGCCGACGCAAAATGGTTTTCTACACTCGATCTCAAGAGTGGCTACTGGCAGGTAGAAATTGACAAGAAGGACCGAGAGAAGACCGCATTTTCAGTTGGGACCGGATTGTGGCAATTTGTGGTGATGCCGTTTGGGCTTTGCAATGCTCCAGCCACTTTCGAACGCTTGATGGAATACGTGCTACGTGGTCTAACCTGGAAAACCTGCTTGGTGTACCTAGATGACATCATCGTCATCGGGAGAACGTTCGAAGAGCATGTGCGGAACTTAGAAGAGGTCTTCTCCCGACTGCGACTGGCAAATTTGAAACTTAGTCCCGACAAGTGTACCCTTTTCGCAGCTGAAGTAAAATACCTGGGACATGTCGTATCAGCTGAAGGGGTCAAAACAGACCCTGAGAAAATTGAAGCCGTGAAAAGCTGGCCAACACCAAACAACAAGCGCCAACTACGAAGTTTCCTGGGCCTGGCAACCTACTATCGAAGATTCGTCAAAGACTTTGCCAAAATAGCTAAGTGTCTTCATCAGCTAACCGAGAAAAATCGTCCGTATGTCTGGAATGAACAATGCCAGACAGCCTTTGAGACCCTGAAGGAAAAGCTATGTGAATCACCCGTACTGGCGTATCCGAAACCCGGAAAAATGTTTGTGGTTGACACCGATGCAAGCAGCGGCGGTATTGGAGCTGCACTCTCCCAGCAGATCAATGGCGAAGAAAGAGTCCTCTCGTATTACAGTCGAGTTCTTTCAAAAAGTGAGAGGAACTACTGTGTGACCAGGAAGGAGCTATTGGCTATAATAGAGGCCACCAAGCAGTTCCACAAGTACCTATATGGCCAGAAATTTGTTCTTCGAACGGACCATGCATCATTGAGATGGCTACTTAACTTCAAAAACCCCGAGGGACAAGTTGCGAGATGGATCGAAAGATTGCAGTCATACGACTACGAAATTGTTCATCGAAAGGGCGGAGTTCATGGAAATGCTGACGCCCTATCTCGTCGCCCATGTCCAGCTAACTGCAAGCATTGCCGACGGATTGAGGAAAAGGAACCGCCCGTTGATCTGCGACTGATAACGGCCGAATTCGATGAAGGTTGGTCATCGGAGGAGATTCGAAATGCCCAGCTAGCCGATGAAGACATTGGACCATTGCTCGTATGGAAGGAGACGACTGGGCGACCTGAGTGGAAGGACGTTTCAACGCATGGCGCAACCCTGAAAAGCTATTGGGCACAATGGAACTCCCTTCAGGTGGAGGGTGGTGTACTCAAGCGGAAATGGGAAACGGCGGATGGCAGCTCCTATAGGATGCAAATTATACTACCCAAAAGCCGAATCCACGATGTGGTAAAGGAAATGCATGAAGGATCCTCGGGAGGCCATCTTGGTGTTAACAAAACGCGAAATTGCAGGAAAGATTCTACTGGCTCCACGCTCGAGAAGACGTAGAGGACTGGTGTCGCAGATGCACCATTTGCGCTTCCGTCAAAGGCCCAAAACGACGACTGAGAGGACAAATGCAAACCTATAACGTAGGCGTGCCATTCGAAAGGATTGCTGTTGACATCGCTGGACCCTTTCCTGAATCTGAATGGGGAAATCGATACACGCTGGTTGTAGCTGATTATTTCAGCAAGTGGCCCGAGGTCTACCCCATTCCCAACCAGGAAGCAACTACGGTAGCCGAACAGCTAGTGTTAAATTGGGTCAGCAGGTACGGCGTGCCTTGTGAACTACATTCGGATCAAGGCCGAAACTTTGAGTCACTAGTTTTTAGCGAAATGTGCGAGCAGCTGGGAATACGGAAAACGAGGACAACACCGCTGCATCCCCAATCCGATGGAATGGTCGAACGTTTCAACGGCACGCTCAATAAACACCTTGCCAAGATGGTTGACGAGAACCAAAGGGACTGGGACCGACAAATCCCACTATTTTTAATGGCGTATAGAGCCGCTGAACATGCGTCGACGGGCCAAGCCCCAGCCAAAGTCATTTTTGGAAAGACTATTCGTTTGCCAGCCGATATAAAGTTCGGAACACCCCCTGAGAAACCCCAAACGATCTCGGAGTACGCAAGTGATCTAAGACAACGGTTGAACCGGATACATCGGACAGTGCGAAAACACCTCGAATCGGCTACTGACCGCATGAAGACCAGGTATGATCTAAAGGCTAATTCTACTGGCTTCCAGCAAGATGACTTGGTGTGGCTTTATAACCCGCAACGGCGGAAGGGTAAGTCTCCAAAGTTGCAACATAATTGGGAGGGACCATACCGAGTTACAAAGCGAATCAACGACGTCGTATACCGAATACAGGAACATCGTAAGCCGAGAGCTAAAATGAAAATCGTGCATCTGGACCGTCTTGCCCCATATTACACCCAGGGAGAATTGACTACAAATAGCGACACATCTTTTCGGGGCGAAAAGAACTGAGGTGGGGGCAGTGTTACATGTACAAATAATTACATGTACAAATAATTCTGCGAGCTACTGTTGCAATTGTTTTCATCATCATTAAGAACGTCAACGAATGAATTTACGAGAACCCAACAAGCATGATCAACATCTGCAAGTGACGTCACTCCATTCATGAACTTGCTCGAACCTACCAGGTACCTCTCGGTAGAACATTCGCCATTGTGCGAGAAATGGGTGAATAGGTAGAGACCCTATATAAAGGCGAGCTGAATGAATGGGGGGTTCATTCATTCGACCGCGATAAGAACTGCGATTGTGTGTGGGAAGTGTGTTTCGTAATAGCGAAGTAATTTAAAAAGACAATTGCGATAAGAAATTTATGGACAAGTGTTAGATTTTTTTTGTAATAGTGAAAATTAAAATTAGTGAAAGTGTTAACTGATTATTGTGCATTTTATTTAATAAACTCTTTTAACTTAAATTAAAAGACATTGCGTTTTCACTTTCCCGGAACATTAAAATTATTGGCCGCGAACGAAAACACGCGACAATATATATATATCCGTAGACGGTCCCAAATCCGTTTGGGAATGGAGGAGGGAAACTCTTGTTTCCCCAACCCACAGCTTCTATGATTCCTCATCCCATACCTACCAATTAAATTGTAGCAAATGTTCTCGGGGTCGCACATTGGGTTTACTGCTCCCCAATAATGGGACGCCGAAAAATCTAATAACTGTAAATACAGCTACAGTTCTGCTATTAAATCCTACTTACACCTCCTTTGTGGGGACGTAAGAGGGTGAAGGCGAATCTATCGCGCCTGATAACGGAATCGAAGTAATAACCATGCCGCCGGAATGGAGGTTGGGCGACGGGCTAGCTTTCCGTTCCTGGAAAACCCCAACATGTTTCGAAACCTGCAGGAATAGATTGGATCACGGCATCGACCTCGCAATCGAGAAGAGGACCATGGCATTGGATCCTGGAATGTCAGATCACTCAATTACCCTGGTGCTGTTAAGGACCTTTTACAACAGGCCAGTCAATATAAATTAAAAATACTGCCAATCCAGGAAACGAACTGGACTGGAAATGGTATTCAAGACATGAGATCGCACACAATATTCAAAAGTGGGAAGCCTACTGGAAAACGAGAATTCGGAGTGACCTTTATTGTGGATAGGGAGTTCAAATCGCACGTTATTGATTTCAAGGCAATAAACGAATGGTTGTGTGCGATCCGTATAAAAGCGAAACTCTTCAAAATCTGGCTGATCGCCCCGACCGAAAAAAAGGACGACGAAACGAAGAAAACGTTCTACAATCACCTGGAAAGACTAGTCGACTCATTGTCTACAAATGGCACAATAATAATTCTGGGTGATTTCAATGCAAAGGTATGCAATGAGATATCTCATTGGGGAACGACTGGAGAATATAGCCTCCATGATGAAACAAATGACAACGGCCAGCGCCTGATTGACTTTACATGTAGCAAAAATCTAGTGATACGTTCGACTTGCTTCCCACATGGACACATTCATAAAATGACCTGGGTATCACCATATGGCAACAAATAAAACCAAAATCGATCATGTTCTGATCCAACAACGTTGGGCCTCGAGCATACTTGACGTCGGTACATAGCGAGGAGCGAATTGTAACTCAGATCATCACTTGATTAAATTAACCTATCGATGTCGTATGTCAAAGGAATATTCGGCGAAGACCAGCCCTCTACAAAAATTTGACATCAAAAGGCTCAAAACGGCGTCTGTGGCCAAAAGTTTCACGGAACCCCTCGACAACCAGCTGGCTCCCATCTTATCAGACGCATCGTTAAAGACAGGCATCGAACTCTGGATGGAAGTGAAAGCGTGGCTGAATAGACGATTAAACATCAAGGCCGGCGCAAGAGAAATGATTGGTTCGATGATGAGTGCCATAATGCATCAGACAAAGAGAATCAGGCGTACAAAGATTACGTAGGGAGGAAAACCAGGACGAAGAGAGAGCACAATGAAAATCTCAGAAGAGCAGTGAATTAGATAATTAGAATTAAGAAAAGAAAATACTATGACGACCAATTGAGAAGTATAGATGTAAGTTTAGCGAGCAACAACACAAGACAAGCCTACAAAGTAGTGAAAAGCCTGAAACGTGGTTATCAGCCCAAGATCACACTCTGTCGTGATGCCATCGGCAATAGAATCGCTGATGAAACGAAGATTAAGGAAAGATGGGCATCATATTTCAAGAACCTCCTTAATCCTCCGCACAGCTCCATAACATCAGAGCCGGTAGATGCTTCCGGAGAGATTTCATTGGCCCTACCAACTTTGGATGAAGTTTGTTCCATCATCAAAGCCCAAAAAAATAATAAAGCACCAGGCATCGATGAGATTCCAGTGGAGCTCATCAAATATGGTGGCAGCAGTGTTCATAAAGGTATTCACAAAGCCATCCAGCAAATTTGGCAACAAGAACATATGGCGATCGAGTGGAGCCAATCAATTATATTCCCTATCCACAAAAAAGATGACAAGCTACAGTGCGAAAACTATAGAGGCATATCACTACTTCGTACGGCGTACAAAATATTTTCAAAGATCTTAGAAAATAAAATCGGATCATACGCCAATAGTATTATTGGGGACTATCAGGGTGGTTTTAGAGCAGGTAGATCGACGATACACCAATTATTCACAGTCAAGCAGGTACTTGAAAAATGCTGGAAGTTCAATATAGACGTGCACCAACTTTTCGTTGACTTTAAGCAAGCATACGACAGTATTGATCGTAACGTACTGTACCAAATAATGCTTTGCTTTGGCAGCCCAGCTATATAAGGCCGTCTTACCAAAATGACAATGACGTCGACGACCTCCCAAGTCCGCATCAATAACCAACCCACCCGATGCTTTTGACACAAATATCGGACTAAAGCAGGGAGATGGGCTAGCCTCATTGCTATTCAATTTGGCTCTGGAGTAGGTCATAAGGAAGCTACCTGTCGTACAGTCGAGTCAAGTTGTAGCCTATGCGGACGACATCAAAATTTTGTCACGATCATTAATAAGTGCCAAAGAACTCTTCCTGAAACTCGACAGTGAAGCAAAACTAATAGGGCTACAAATCAATGAAAATAAAACAAAGCTCATGACGCAGTCGAGGAAAAATATCTCAAATGCACAAAATATCACACTTAGTGAACACAGTATCGAGAATGTTAGCGAATTTGTGTATTTGGGCGCCAAAATAATGAAAACGGGTAGTGAGAGAGACGAGATACGCTGAAGAATACAGCTCCCAAATAAAATGTTTTATTAAGTTTTGAAAATCTTGAAGACCAGCTGCATACACACGAAAGCAAAGCTACAAGTATAAAAATCTGTGATAGAACCTATGTTGTACTATGGGAGTGAAACATGGACCCTAACCCAAGCATCCCCAATTATATTGAACGCCTTTGAGCGACGGGTCCTAAGGCGAATAATCACAGTGAAGCTAGACAGGGACCAATGGCGAATTCGATACAACCATGAGCTGTATGCAATTTTTGACGAACCGGAGGTCTCAACAATTGTAAGACTGCGGAAGCTGCAATGAACTGGACACATGAATCGTATGGATGAACGCCGGATACCCAGGAAGGTACTCGCTGGGAGAACTGAAGGCCGGAGACCAGTGGGGAAAACGAAGGAAACGCTGTTCTGACTCGGTCGACGAAGACAGTTCATCGCTGATCGGATTTTGAAATTGAAGGACGCGGTTAATGTACCGAGACAGTTGGAGGCGCTATTTGCAGGAAGGAAATCCCGAGAGGGGATGTTGTGCTACGAAGAAGAAGAATTCTAAGACTTAAAAAAATTGTTATTTTATATTCAGTAAGTGTTATTTTGTATGCAGTAAGTTATTAGGGTTTTGTACGAAAATACAAAACCCTATTGCAATCACGACCTGTGTCCGTCTGTCCGTCCGTCCGTCCGTCCGTCCGTCTGTATGTCACAGCACTTTTTCTCCGAAACTATAAAGGCTACAGCCATGAAATTTTGTGAATAGGTCAGAAGTGGCGACTTCTTGAAAGTTCAAGGGTCAAAAAATTTTTCAAAGGGGTTTAAGGGGGGTCTCCCCATATAGGGAGGTGACTCCTCAAAAAAAAATTTTCACCATTGGTAGTCGAACAGGGTGTCATTGGAAAGATCTCAATGAGATCTTTTCAAAACAAGTCTCAAAATTGCCTTACGAGTACCGAGGGGGGCAGGGGAAGGGGAAATGTACGAACTTTTCGCGTACCCCCCCCTCGCGATTGGACACCTTCCATCCGAAAAATCTGAAAAAAATCATGCATGTAGGCATGAGAAGTCGAAATTCACTCAACTTTGTTAGTAATAGTATGATTTATCGATTTTATGTTTTCTTGAATAAAACCTAAACGGTACCCTTAAATTCAATAAAATTTAGCAAACAGATGACTATTTATTAGGTTGATATTTTCTGAAAGTTTCATAAAGATCGAATAGTATTTGACGAAGCTATAGCGATTTGAATTTTCCTGTATTACTATGGAACAATATGCCCTGTAGTACTATGGAAACATATGGCTATGGAGCCATATGCGCTTTTTACCGACTTAGACACTACAGGTTTGCTAGTATTTGCATGAAAATTTCAGGAATGATAGGTATCATGAAGATGAGTACATACAATTGAAACAAGTCGAAGAGGCAGGAGAGAGCTCCTAGCAAAAGGGCTTTGTAACCATTCTAAGATTCGAAAAAACAGGCCATGAATCGATGATTACAGTACAGAGGAGTGGCCCCTGAAAAAAGATTTCATGAAAGGTAACCGATATGAGTATCAACTGAAAGTTCTCCATTAGAGCTTTTCAAAACAGGTCTTAAACTGACAGTTTTTGCTTCAGTGGGGGCACAGGGGGGTGGGGAAATACATGAAAAATGTGTTTCCTCCCTCGCGAATGGACACCCGTGATCTGAAAAATCTGAAAAAATTATCAAGGGAGATATTTATGGGTATAACTATACCAAATACCTCAGAAGTCAAAATTCTTTCAACTTTGTTAATGATAGTATGATCCTCGAACATGACATGTTTCTTGATTTTATTCGTTACTGGTTACTGCATTTTGTAAGTAGAGTACAAAACCCTTCTGACATGAGCATAGGTCTGTCTACCCAACTTGTTTTGTATGCAGTAAGTTCATTTATTGTTTTACTTTTTAGGCTTTGTATTTTCTTTGATTTTTTAATGCAATTAGTGGATGCGGAAAATTTATCGCTGGTTATGCTAGTTTTCGGAGTTCGTTTTGATGTTTATGAAAAATATTAATTTTTTTTCCAGTAAATTTGATAGAATTTATTGACTGATTGCACGTTGAAAATAAAGGTTACATAATTCAAATTATTTTTTTAATTTCAAATGATAATTCCATTTTTGTACTGTACATTACTTCTTCAATGGCTTGAGTTGAAAGGTCATTTATTTCATTCTAGACTCAACAGGAGTAGTTTCTGGGTAATTGTGGTCTTTATAAATTTAAAAATTTCTATCCATAATCTATCAATCGCAGTGCGATCCTGTTTTTCATTTAAATCACATAATTTGTCATTCTGACAAATTTTTTATAACATTTACGCAATAACTTTCGCTTTTTATTTATTTATTTCCATTCAAATAACTTATCTTACAATAAGAAAAAATGGAGATAAAAAAATTTTGGAGGGTACCACTGTCAATTCAATAAATTGATTAACAAGGAGAAAATTCAACTTCATTTTAGTTCGGGATTAATATCAAATGTATTTGCAGATAAAAATCAATTCTTGTGAAATACCACCATAAAAATTTACAAACAAAATTAATTCATTTTGAAATAGAGTTAAAAGGAAATCCGCAAGAAAAAACTTCATCAAGAAAATCAATTTCAACTCAATGCAAAATTTAAATAAAAAAATTGATTGAATTCGAAACTGGAAGTCAAAATTTCACCAGATGGTATTAGAAAAGTTCTAAATACAATTTAATTTAAGATCTTTTTTTTTTTGTAATCACTGGACTCCCAATCTACTTATTATCTCTCCTTCCATCAAATTTCAATCATCTCGAGAAAACAGAAACTCTAATTTTATTTATATCAAATAGCGGACCCCGATGCACTTCGTTGCAACCAACCAAAAAAAGAAATGAAATATTCTAGATTTTTTTTTAATGAAATAAATACATTGCATTAATGAGCCAACCTTTAAATTCAAACAATGCGGTGGCATTCCAGGTGGTTCCAATGAATTCCAAAATTCAATTGGATAATTCACTGCATCATCTGTATTCATTGCGCTATCAACAGATTTATATGATGTCAGTGCACCTGGTCATTTTTCTTGAATCGGATAATTGATTGCATTGACATGTACATGTTTTGGAACCAGTATTGCGCGTTCTCTCAACCAATTGCGATTCCTGTAATTTTGAACAATATTTGGAAACACACTTTCAATCAACTCTTTTTTGATTGGAGAATGGTACAAAAATTGTCCGGCAATGTAATCAATCCATTTGTATTATCGACTCGGACATTGCCATTTCCAATATCTGACAATTGCTTCGAGAACCGATCTGCAGATTGGTCGTTATGCAATTGAACGCGCATATTTATGTTCAATGTCAATTTTTGCACATGTCGCCACAGAAGAGAAGACTTTAAGTATGCATTGATCTCATCCGCCGGTGTTGATCGTGGAACCACAGGCAATATTTGACGAAAAACGCTTGACAGTAATATCAATGCACCACCAAAAATTTCTTGATTCTGACGTAGATCTTGCATTGTACGGTGTAATGCTTCCAGCGATTTTTAATGCGTGATTGTACATTCATCCAACATAATGCTGCTTGTTGCAAAACTTTTGCAATCGCAGAATTTCTTGAAATATTGCACGTGGGATGTTCAATTACCTGTTAATTTGAGAACAATTATATTTTACAATAATTAATTTCGATTAAATTTTAAAGTGATCAATCAATAAATATAAGCACACCTGCACATTCAACGGCAATTTTAATGCAGAGTGCGCTGTTCGTCCACCATCTAGTAGAGTAGCAGCGATTCCCGACGAAGCAAGTGCCAATCCAATTTTTCGTTGCGATCGAATGGCTGCCAAAATCAGTGATATCACAATATTTTCCCGTACCAACAGGCGCATCCAAAAAATATAATCCACCGACTTCATTTTGTACAGCTTGCATGATGGTATCATAGACATGTTTTTGATGGTCATTTAATTTGGGAACATTCAAATTCACAAATGTTTGCAATTCATTGGGATCATATTTTTGTTCACGTGGCAATTCTCGATCAAATAAATCATGCATTGGACGATTGTGTGGTGACAAACTTAATTTCGAAATTGAAGGACGCGGTCAATGGACCGAGACAGTTGGAGGCGCTTGTTGCAGGTAGCTAAGGCCCGGGAGGGACTGTAGCGCAGCGAAGAAGAAGAATTTATTTCCAAGAGGAGAATACTTTTTTTGCATTCCTATCAACTTTCTTCCCTCGAGCCACTCTTATCCAAAAATTAACCATTCAAAAATCTAGCAACCGGCCTAGCTTTGATCCTGATTTGTTTTTTTAGCAAAAATTACAATAAAAAAATTAAATTAAAGGATTTCATTTGGTCAAATTAAATTTTAGATTAAATTCAAGTCAGTGTAACAAATGCTATGGATGTAATTTAATTTTAAGGATATTCTTATAAAATTGTAGTAAGGCTCTTAATCGAATATATATTGCTTTTAATTGCTAATTCATTGATCCATCCAGTTTTGAAGAGAGTATTATGAGTATCCAGGCTAATTAATCCAACGATCGTTTTTCGAAATTTGCTTTCGTAGACAGCGTCGTAAAATGAAATGCTGTGAAAAACAAAATATTATCTTTCTTCTTAGCACTACAGCCCCTCTCGGGCCTTCGCTTCCTGTAAATAGCGCCTCCAACTGTCTCGGTCCATTGACCGCGTCCTCCAATTTCGAAATCCGAGCAGCGATGAACTGTCTTCGTCGACCGAGTCAGACCAGCGTTTCCTCGGTTTCGCCACTGGTCTGCGGCCTTCAGTTCTCCCAACGAATGTCTTTTTGGTGGTGGATTCATGTGGCCAGCCCATTGCAGCTTCCGCAGTCTTACAATCGTTGAGTCCTCCGGCTCGTCAAAAAATTTCATACAGCTCATGGTTGTATCGAATTCGGCTTTGGTCCCCGTCTAGTTTCGCTCTCTTTCTTTCAGTGAATTAAAATCAAGTTAAGTATCGAATGCTTCTGCTATCAACTTATCGGTTATTGTTTTCATCTTAAATTAAAAATCAGTATATCCAGATATAATCGGGTTTCTCTTTTTTTTATAATCAATAAACTAGCTCGATAATCAGTTATATTTTGTTTAATAATAATAAAAAATGTTAATAACATCGGATTTTGCGTGGCAATGGCGATTATGCACAATATGCCCTGCCTTGTTGCAATTATAAAAAAAAATAAACAGGATCTGAATCTGAGAAAGTACCTGCTTAATTATCGATTTCGTTGCAATTATAGTAGCAGCTGCTAATGTTGGCAAACCCTAACCTCTAAGTCGCACAACTCTAAAGACAGCCATTTAATGCCTTGCACCCAGTCGGATCTCGTTCGCGCATAACATAAATGGATTACAGGAAACTTCATCCCGACCAGGATGACACATAAGTCACTTTGCGATGATTACCAGATCGCTTGACCATTTTGTAGCACTATAGCTCCTTTCGGGCCTTCGCTTAGAGATAGTTATAGTATCATGATCGAATGTGTCGGCACTCCGCAAGGTGATATGTCCAGTATCATGCTTTGGCCGTGTGTCCGTCCACCCAGCTGCGATACGTTCTGATTTTAAACTAGCACGTTTAACTGAACGGGCTTATGGTCAGTCCGAAGAATCACTCGAACTAAATCTCGTTGCCGCCAACGAGAGTCGAACCAGGGACCTTCGGCTTACGGGATGAGTGCTCTAACAACTAGATCACGCGGATTTATGTTTGGCTTTTCAGCCTCACCTTTCTCCAGAAGTTCCGCAATTTAATTAACACATGTTGAACCGAGCGAACCAAAACCAGAAAATTTTATGTAAAAAAATGTAACCAACCTCGTATATTCAGCACGAACAGTAAACTTAAGATATCGACACTCAGTCGCAATAAACATTTTAATAAACACCGCAATTTTTAAACTAAAGGGTAAATATTACACTTCAACTCGACACTTGACATTTCTTCTTTTTCTTACTTGACTCTGACAGCGGCATGTGTCGGCCATCGCGGATGGAACCGATATACAGGGTCTCAATAATAAGTAACCGGACTGACCTCAGGAAATTTTTTATTGGCAAAATATGTACAATTTTTCTTTACAAATCTTCAAAGTAGTCCCCATTGGAGTCGATAACACGCTGATACCGGATTTTCCAATCCCCGAACGCTCCCTGAAAGTCGGCAACCTCGATGCTGTAGAGCCTTCGTCGTAGCACGTTGAACGTTTTCCAGAGACCCGAACCGCGTCCCTTTAAGGTGTCTCTTGATCTTGGGGAACAGAAAGAAGTCCGCTGGTGCCATATCCGGGCTGTAAGGAGGCTGTGGCAACGTTGCCCTCGACTGTTTGGCCAACTGCTCGGTGACGAGCAGGCAGGTGTGCGACGGAGCATTGTCATGATGGAGGATCCACGAATCGGCAATCTCCGGACGGACTCGGCGAACCCGGGCGGTTAGTCGACGGAGCACCTCTCTGTAGTACTGGCCGTTTACAGTTTGGCCGGGTGGCACAAACTCTTTGTGAACAATGCCTTTCACGTCAAAGAAAGCAATGAGCATCGACTTCACCTTCGATTTGCTCATGCGCGCTTTTTTCGGGCGTGGTGACGCCGGTGTGTGCCACTCCGAACTCTGCCGCTTCGTCTCAGGATCGTATTCGAAATCCCACGTCTCGTCTCCTGTAATAACGTGGTTAAAAAACTCTGGTTCGGTTGCTCGATCGTACGCTCCATTTTCACTCCGACGACGTAACTGAACACGCGCTCCGCTCTCGCTCGATGCTATCTCTCCAAGGGCTTGGAGGCAACTGCTGCAGCCCGGTTCCCTTTACCAAGACCCCCACCACCACTACAGCACCAGATACCGGTTAGCAGACGCTTTGACGGCGTGGGCAGGCTACTTATTATATATATTCTGTAGAGGCTACGCCCAGAGATATTTCAAGGGAGAAGGGAAGCACCGAGTCCACGGAGTTTCTTATTTAAGCCAGAGATGGAGGGAAAAAAGAAAAATATTTTTTTTTGGAAAAGCTTTTATTACACCGCTCACTCAAAAAGCAAGCCCCGACGGCTTTTCATGAAAAAAAATATATATAAAAATAAATATATATATATATATATATATATATATATATATATATATATATATATATACGAGTATATATATATATATATATATATATATATATATATTTATATACGAGTATATATATATATATATATATATATATATATATATATATATATATATATATATATATATATATATACGAGTATATATATATACGAGTATATATATATATACGAGTATATATATATATATATATATATATATATATATATATATATATATATATATATATGTATATATATATATATATATATATATATATATATATATATATATATATATATATATACAACTTAATAACCGGAATTTTTTTGCGAAATTTGATGCTTTATTGTGTAAAAATCTTACAATATATTTTATTCGAAGTATTGTCCATCGGAATCTACAACATTTCTCCATGTTTCAGGCAATTTATGATTTCCATCCCAAAAAAATCGCGCCGGCTTGGCGCCCAAAAACGAATCTATCCAATTTCGGATGCCTTGCTCTGAAGCGAAGCGTATTCCGGTGAGGGCGTTTTGCATCGAGCGAAATAAATGAAAGTCAGAAGGAGCAAGGTCCGGACTATAAGGCGGGTCGGCCAAAACTTTCCATCCACTATTTTCCAAATAGTTTTTCACAGGTCTTGCAACATGCGGCCGAGCGTTGTCATGATGAAAAATTATAGCTTCGTGTCTGGTCGCATATTCCGGGCGTTTTTCGATGATGGTACGCTTCAAACGTATTAATTGTGCTCGTTACAGGTCACCTGTGATTGTCTGGCCCGATTTCAACAACTCATATTATAACGGCCCCTTCTGATCCTACCAAATACACAGCATAACCTTGGCGCCATGGATATTTGGCTTCGCCGTTGATTTGGCTGGTTGGCCGGGCTTCACGTATGACTTTTTGCGCTTGGGATTGTCATAATGGATCCATTTTTCATCCCCAGTCACGATCCGATGCAAAAATGATTTCTATTTATGGCGCTCAAGCTGCATTTCAGACATACAGAAGCGCCGTTCAACGTCTCTCGGCTTCAACTCATAAGGGACCCAATGACCTTGCTTCTGAATGTATCCGGCGGCTTTCGAACGTTTCGAAATGGCTTGCTGCGTCACTCCCAACGATTTGGCAAGTTGTCTTGCGTTTGACACGAATCCTCATCGAGTAGCGTCTCCAATTCTTCGTCTTCAAACTTTTTTGGCTGTCCTGGGCGTTCTTTGTCTTTGATGTCAAAATCGCCACTTTTGAAGCGTTGAAACCATTCAAAACACTGTGTTTTTGCTAAAGCATCGTCGCCAAGCAAACGATGACTTTCCGCAGCAGTTTTCTTTGCAAAAAAATGACCCAACAGATGCTCCCGGAAATGCTCTCCTTTTCTCCAATTTTCGAAGTTATTCATCGTGAAAAATAATAATGATGCATACAAGATAAAATTGTTTTGTTGACTGATTTTGATAGCTGTCAAATGTACCTTAAAAATGACATACATATAAAGTTCGAGCTTTCACGATATTTGTTAGTACGGACATCTAGCGTCAAATTCTGGTTATATATATATATATATATATATATATATATATATATATACATATATTACTTTTTCGTTTGAAATAAATATTCAAGTTTTTGTATTTTTGTTTTTGTTCATTAACATGCGTTTCTTTTTGTATTTAAGAGTTATGATTACTTCTTTACCGCAGGCAATTCCCAAATTTTAGGTTGTATATTATAAATGTTAAATTTACCTTGTATAAAAACAGATGAACCCAAGGATCAAGCAGACAACTTTTGCAATCTTAAAGAAATTAGAATTGTCTTTGTTTCATTATTGTGACTTTCTACTGCTGGTTGAATGTCAAATCTTAACTGTTGAGTGAAATCTCCTAAAACTATTTCGAAATAGTTATTACGACTTTTAATCTGCCTTTGTTTTTGGTAATTAATCAAATAATCAAAATGCTTTATGGCTTTAATATACTGCTTATACTGATAAATGTTTTCAAGAATTTTTAATTTCCTGAAAATATAAAATAATATAATATCTAACTTTCTATCCAGCAAGGAATACCTCAAATGCAACCAATGATGGGCACCGCCACGGCAATGGCACCTGGTGCCGTACCAATGATGGCGCCCAATATGATGGCAATGGGTGCTCAGCCAATGCCAGGAATGGTAGCCAATCCAATGATGATGCCACAACAAGCAACAGCGCAACCCAATCCTGCCCAAAATGGCAATCGGAATGTCCAACTGGATCCTTTCGGAGCATTATAAATAAACTCACCATATTAGAATTAAAACCTAAAATTTTAATAAATGTTATTCAAATTAAAATATATAACTGAAAAAAATGCAAAATTATAGAAATAAATACAGAAAGTATATGTTACAGATAAAAAGTGAATATTATATATTAAAGTGAAAAGCAAGCATAAGAATTAAAAATTAGCGAAAAGAAACTAACAAAAATTAAATGAATCAGTCTTGTCTAAAATTTCTTCAGATATTTTATTCGCCGATTAGAACGTTGAGCGTTTTCAGTTGAATGTAATAAATTTGAACAATTAACAGATATAAATAATGAATGAACAGTTCTTCAAATGTATGTTTAAGAATGTGAAGAATAGTAGAGAAAAAAAACCACCATCTAGAAACATCAAGCATAGTGAATATGAATATGAATGAATATATTTTAGGAAAGATAAGTTTAGGTGCAGTTGTTTCAATTCCAGCGATTTTGAAACAATGCAAGCGATAATTATGAAGTCCTTATAGAAAATTTAAAGTCTCTTGTTGCCGAGACCTATAATCATATTGTTAATAAAATATAAAGTGATGTATAAACGAATATATCAAATAATAATTGTTAATAATGAAATACATCAAAATTGTTTATTTGTATGCATATAGTAACTTTTCTTTTATTTTGTATTGCCAAGTTTCGTCAGCTAAACTTTGTGTTACAAAAAATTTACTTCACGCAGGTAAACAATTAAGTATTATATCAACGAAATGAGGACTAGCAGAAATTGAAAAATATAAAGAATAACTTTTGTTCAGTAGAATAATATTATGCCGCTTTCTATCTTTGAAATGTATTATTGGTGCCTTTTAATCCACATTATGCTTTGCTAAGCGATTGTGATTGTTCTTAATCCTACTGCTATTCTTGTGTGTTGTTTGTATACCAACAGAGTTAAACGATTTTAAAATGTTCCTTATAATGCTTAATAACTTACAAGATTCAAATCTTATTTTCTTATCTTATACAATTAATTTTAACAATGAATTTCTTTACTTTATCAGATTTTGTCCAGTGCTTTTATCCTCAAAAGTAAATTACGGTGCTTTATACAATATTTTATTTGAAGACTGGTTAAAAATTTGCTCATAACTATTTTCGTTATCATCGTAACCATCGGTATCAGTGATTTTCTTTAAATGATACGCACTCAAATTCGTTCTATTTTCAATTCTGCTAGTCATTATTTTGTTGCTAACAACTTTCTTCCGTTATCATAGCGAAATTAAATGTGATTTTGATTAATTATGTATTCGGATAAAGGATTTTTCTTTGATGAATCAAATGTACGAAAAATAAATTATTGTAAATAGAAAATCAAAATTGAATGCACCATTCCATTGTTTATTTAATAAAGAACAAAAATGAATATGAATAAAATATTTGCATTGCACCACTGCATGAGCCAATAGTGGAATAAGTTGAATTGATCGTTTGATTCTTTCAGTGCAGCAATTGATTCCGCATCAATTAAAGCAAATTTCAATTTACAATTTAATGCTCAACCAATCTAGTTGCCATCTGCCTGTACTTTCTGCTGCTTTTACACCTTTGCTGTACTGAGAGGAACAATAAATTGAGAATACAATGGTATGAAATATCACTGCAAAGATTAAGTCGGAATTATGCTAATACAAGAAATTATATGATAAACATAAAATATATATTGTAAATAAAAATATATACGAGTAAGTATGATTTGAAGTAGCAACTTTATATATATATATATATTTAATTATCGCCCCTAATGATTTCATAGTTTTTATTTTTGAAATCGATTAATGCAACTCCATGTATGAAATAGATAAAACACAATAAAACGTGCTTACTACGATTGAATGTAAAAGAAATAATACGAATAAAATACAAAGTGGTTTCAAAAGAGTAAAGTATACTGTCATTTGCTTCGATTTACTAACTATATTCTTCGACATTTCCAAAAATTCCCTTATGTTCATTCACCTGCAAGCTTAACTTAATGTTTTCTTCATCTTTTGCTTGAAGAATCGCTATTAATAAATAAAATAACATAAACGTAATGCTTCTTCTTCAATGTGTAAATCGTTCAAATAAACATACATATATGTTCTAATACTATATTCTTATGCAGAAAATAGAAATGAAAAGCGAAGCAAAATAGTTATTGTAATTATGGAAATAGTACTCAATTGAAACAAATGTTTATTTTTAATGGCATTAATGATTATATGATAATCAATGAATAAATATGGTCAAAAACGAAACGGAAATAACAAAATATCGAAAAAAGTGAGACAAATAAATGAAATATATACAAAAACATGCAGAATATTTTTTTTGGTTTAGAGGCAAAATAAAAATTAAAAAAAAAAGAAATCGCATCCGATAATAAATCATAAGTTATAGATGAAAAATAAAAGATTAATTATAGCCGCCTAAAATTTAAAAAAAAAATTATTGTTGGACTTAATAAATTATTTAAAAGTGGAATTTTGTGTTTTGTTAATTGTATGCTTTAGGAATTCGGTAGATGGTGTAATTCACCATCTGTAATTTAATTTACCAGTGAAAAATGTTTTTGACACAATATAAAATAAGAATCCGTCACGCCTCACAAAATACCGACGAATAACTATATAGAAATGATGAGTATGGATATAATCGTTAGTTTTATTCGGCTTTATTATTTTCAGGCTTTTGTGAAAAAATGCTGTGCGACATGATTATAGTAATTTATACCGGAAAAAATTACCTGCTGTTAAGTTTCGAGGTACTCATGTGATGCGCCTATAAATGCCTTTTACTATGAGGCAACAATACATGCACTACATAAAAAAGAATGAACTTATACTGTTTTGTGGCGTGTATAAGCCTTTTTCAATACTCTTTTCTCGAAATCGTGTAGACCCATGGTCAAAACCATGTAGACAATTGGCCTGAAAAGTTTCGGTTTTCTGACATCAATCGTATACGTCCTCGAGTGCCTCTGTTGTCATGAGAGTGGCAAGAACGGGTTGCTAGGTGATTTTTTTGAGGTTGGGAGGTGAACGTCATTTACGCACTGAGTGTGAGACTACCATGCTCGCAAGCGACTGGACTACCGTCTAAACATCTCCGCTGTCAAACCGAGAACGCAGCCTGAAACCATTTGACACATTACTTCAGGCCTGGTATCGTTTTGTTACGCCGTGAGGCGCCTTCAAGCTGGGGGATCCCTCTTCTACCGGGAGGAGGGAGGGGAAGGGGGATTGCCAGACAAGCGACCCCCCAGCCCCAACGTCCCCGGCTGCTGTGAGTCCATTTTATCTTTTAGAACTACCCGAACATAATGTGCCACCTGGTTTCGTTTGCCAACCGATTCAAGCATCACCGCGATTATCTCATCCGTAGTAAGCTCTCCCGTCTTCTTGTAGAGGTTCCGTCGCAGCCTGTCTCATTTTTCGCACTCAAAAACTATGTGGCAGGCGTCGTCTTCCGCTCCTGGGCAAAACCGACAATTTGGGGACCTCGACTTACCAATCGCAGGTAAAACTGGAAACACCCATGCCCTCTCAAAAGCTGGGTCAAATAGAAGTCAGTCTCACCATGCCTTCAATTTAGCCACGGTCTCATATCTGGGATGAGGCGCGCAGTCTACCTTCCCTTCGTGCAATTCACCCAAGATTGCTGCCAATTGCTGAGTGAGCGCCATCCCTTCTCGCGGGCAACCTTCTCCCTTGCGTCCTCGTTTCGACGCAGGTACATAGCGCGATGCTCTCTAGTAAGGAGGGCAGCAGGTATCACGCCTTCCATTACTCTCACCGCGGAGTTAGAGACTCTCGGATATGAAGATGCAATCCGCAGTGCTCTTCTTCTCTATGGCTGTGCCAAGCGTTTTCGGTATACCTCCTTACTGAGAGCGTCGCCCCATATTTCTGCTCGGTACAGTAGCACTGAGCCTACAGCACCAATCAAGAGGCGTCTTCTTGACGGGTTGGCCATAAGTTGACTCAGAGCCGATACTCCCGAAGCAGCCTTCTCAGCTGTTGGCCTGATTTGCTCAGAGAAACTCATCTTCGAGTCGATCAGTAGCCCTAGGTGCTTCCCCGCTAGCTTTGATTCGATTAGTATGTCTTCAATGCTGATCATCTTTACTCTAGGGATTGTCTTTTTTGTCAAGATGACCACTTCGGTTTTTTCAGTGCTAAACTGAACCCGCGAGCAGTCATCCAGTCTCACTCAGTGCACTAGTATACGTAGCGAGGTTATCAGCCCAAGACCATGTAACGTGATGACATCTGCTTCATCATCGCTTATGAAAATGCGATTAAGGAAAGATGGGCATCATTTTTCAAGAACCTTCTTAATCCCCCGCACAGCTGCAGAACACAGGAGCCTTAAGATATTCCCGGAGAGCTTCCATCACCATCAAAGCCCAAAAGAATAAGAAAGCGCCAGGAATCGATACAATTCCAGTGAAGCTCATAAAATATGGTGGCAGCGGTGTTCAGAAAGCCATCCACAAAGTCGTTCTTCACATTTGGCAACAAGAACACATCCCGAACGAGTAGAGCCAATATATTCCCTATCCACAAAAAAGGTGATAAGCTACAGTGCGAAAATCATACAGCCATATCACTGCTTTGCACGGCGTAAAAAATATTTTCAAAGATATTAGAAAATCAAATCAGATCATACGCCAACAGTATTATTGGGGAGTATCAAGGTTATTTTAGAGCAAGTAGATTGAGGATAGACAAATTGATTACGGTCAAGCAGGTACTTGAGAAACGCTGGAAGCTCAGCATAGACTTATACCAAATTTTCATTGAGTTTAAGCAAGCATATGACAGTATAGTTAATAATGTACTGCTCCAAATAATGCTTTGCTTTGGTATCCCAGCCAAAATAGTCCGTCTTACCAAAAGGACAATGACGTCGACGATCTCCCAAATCCGCATCAATAACCAACTCACCGATACCATTGACACAAATATCGGACTAAAGCAGGGAGATGAGCTCGCCCCATCACTATCCAATTTGGCTCAGGAAACTGTCATAAGAAAGCTACCTGTCGATACAAGGGGCACTATATTATTATACAAGACGAGCCAAATGGTGGTCTATGCGGATGACATCCACAAGTCACCTTACTTTTTGAACACATGGAACACATATATGGGGAATGAGTTTCATTAAAAACCAAATGTAATTTGAAAAGCAAAAATTTGAATTAATTTGTATTTTGCTAAGTGGCAGCACTGATGTTATGTATTGAAATGAGTTAGGATCAAGCGGTCAAACGATTCAGATCGTAATAAATTTATTCACCAACAATTGCTTGAGTTTTGTTAAACTGACAAATTAGTTCCTACAATTTTGGGGGCTCAACCGGTGTCGAATAAGGGAGACGGGCTTATGAAACGGAAAGTTGCATCTGATGATTTTAACGATGAAAAAACTCAACAGGTAATTGTGAAATTTCAAACAAAGTGCAACAAAACGCTGCAAGAATGACTGTATAAATAAACGCTGAAAGGAAAAAGGAGCATGCAACTGCGACGAAGACGAGGAGGAACGACGAGCGGCAAGAAAGGCGAGCAGCAAGAACGACGAGTGGCAAGGAGGACAAGCAGTAAGAACGACGAGAAGCAACAACGACGAGCGGTAAGAAAGACGAGTAGCAAGAATGAAGGGTGGCAAGAAAGACAAGCGCAAAAATGACGAGCAGCAAGAATGAGGAGGGGGGGAAAAGACTAGCAAAAAGAACGACAAGCGGTAAGAACGACGAAATCAAAGGTAAAATAAAATATAACGCGTAACTTCTTGATTAGAAAAATAAAAACGAAGAGAAAAAATAGCGGTGAATAAAAACCAGCCGACATACTATACGTGCATTAAAACAACGAATGAAAGTTTGCAGAAGAAGACGAAGAGTAGAACGATGAATAAAATACAACGTGATCAAGGGCACTTTTGTGGTAATAATCATGAAAACCGAACGTCAAGTGATAGAAGTGAAGCTAGGACGCTATTTAGGTATTTGATAATTATTGTATTGTATGTGCAATTAGTGAAGTGATTGAAATGGAGAATTTAATGCAAATCACTCATATTAGAGACAAGTTAAAACATGCTTCTAAGACAGAAATTATCTTGCTACTTAGACACGTGTTCGAAATAGGTGGTGATCGTGGCAATCGTGAGTTTAGAGGTTTCGAGTTTGAAGCGGATTCGAATGGATTTTTAAGTAAGCTGAAGTTTTCTAACCGACTGGCAATTGGCGACCTGATTTCAATATGTAATATTCTTGGACTAAATTATTCCGGGAATAAAGAACAGCTACGAGAAATGATCATTTTAGGTCTAATAGATTTGGACTCACTGGCTGCAATGAATAATAGGAATGATTGTGAAACCGATGATGAACCAGATGAGGATGTCGATAATGACCGAGCATTATGCGTAAGTAGTGAAAGACAAAGTGATCCAGATGAAAATGCAATGTAAGGACGTACCAACAATGAATAAATGAAGTTTTTGCTGAGTTACAAAGACGTTGAGGATTCAATAAAACCATTTGAAGGTGATGACGCATATTCCATCGAAAGATTCGTTGCCAATTTTGAAGATGCTGCAGCGATAATAGAAAGGTAGTATTTGCCAAGAAATCGCTAAGAGGTTTAGCAAAACTATTTGTTCAGAGTGTAAGCTCGATCAAAACCTGGAGCAAACTTAAAAATGCGCTATTGGATGAGATGACATAAAATGTTGGAAAGCTGAAAATTGAAAAAAGATTTTATAGAGAAATTGAAAGTCTATGAAAAAATAAGTCTGAGGGGCGAAGAGAAGGTGCAATGAGTGTTGTAACGGAACCGAAGAAGATGACATCAATAGAAGACCCAAGGATGAAATTCAACGCAGGACGCGAAACCGTACGATATGTCAATTGCGGAGGACCAGGTCATCATTCACGAGACTGCAATAAAAAGGAACTTGGACAAAAATGCTTTAATTGTAATAAGTTCGGACACAAATTTTCAAAGTGTGAAGGGCTTCGAGGGAGTAAATACGGAGCAACCACAGTTGCTATCAGCTTGGTAACAACGCAGTCGAAAAACGGGTTACTTGAACAGGTAACAATTGATAACATAAAAATGTTAGCCCTGTTAGACTCCGGAAGTCTGGTTACTTTTATTCATTTATGAATTATTCAAACAATTAGAAACTCAAAACTTAGTTTAATTGACGCAATCATTTACGGGTTTCAGTCATGGTAAGTCATCAACCTTCGGATACTTCCAGGATGTTGTTATTGACAGCGAAGATTATCCACAAATTTTATATGTCATTCCCGACGACGCAATGAATGGTGACATCGTTATTGGTAGAGACATTCGACAGTTTGCAGAGTTAACCGTTAATAAAACGGAAACCGTTTTCAAAAAGAAGACTCAAGACGTTATTTTTAGCCTTTATTGAAGTGCCAGAAGAAACCTTACCTGATATTGATCAAATTCCAAATGCTTTTATACGCCAAAGAGTAAAAAATATAATTAAGACTTACAAACCGATAAATACTAAGACGACAGGTGTTAAATTAAATATCACACTGTTGGATTAAAGGCCTATCAGTCAACGACCCAGGCGATTATCTTTACGCTAAAAGGAAATTGTTGAAAATCAAATTAAGGTGTGGTTGGATAACAGGATCGTTGAACCATCCAAGTCCTATCGTAGTCGTGACGAAAAAGACGGTTCACCACGGGTATGTATTGACTATAGATTAATTAATAAAGCAATTATCAAGGATAAATACCCTTCCCCGCTAATAGAGGCCTCAGTATACAGTACGATCGATTTAAGGGATGCTTTTTTCATGTTGAAATCGACGAGCTAAGCAGAAGGTTTACATGTTTCGTTACTCACGGTAGTCAGTATCAGTTTCCAAGAACTCTTTTCGGATTGTTTAAATCTCTAGCTGCATTCCAGTGATTTATGAATAGGATATTTCGACCTATAAGTGACACCGGAATTGTAGCGACATATTTTGATGGTTTAATTATCTTCGCAAGGTACCACGAAGAAGCAGTGGATAGATCAGCTATGGTTTTGAATATCGTGAGAGAATATAGTCTTGATTTGAACCTAAATTCTTGAAGCGACGAAACGAATTCTTAGGCCATGTAATAGAAAACGGTCAAGTGTATCCATTACCGACAAAAGTTGAAGCTGTTGTTCATTTTCCGATGCCAAAGTCGGTTAAAGAGGTTCACAGTGACAGGATATTTTAGAAAGTTTATAGAATCATATTAAAACATCGCTAAGCCGTTGAGCGATTTATTAAAGAAAGAAAAAATCTTCTAATTTGAAGAACAGGGGAAAAATCCGTTTTTGAAGTTGAAAATACTCCTAAACGAAGAACCAGTTTTAAAGATATTTGACCCTGGACACGAAACCGCAGTACATGCTGACGTCTGTCAAGATGCCTTTGGTGTAATTTTATTGCAATATTCACCGAAGGACAGCCACTTTCATCCAGTTCATTATTGGAGCCATAAAACACAGGACCCCGAACGGAATTACAGAAGCTATGAGCTGGAAGTGTTGGCTGCCATAGAAGGCGTTGATAAATTTTGCGCCTTCTTACATGGAACAAATTTTAAAATAGTCACGGACTGTTGCGTTCAGCGTTGTTAATTTCAGTGGGTTCGGGTTTCAAAAATTACAACGGACTAAACTTCTGAATAATTGTCATTATATCGACACACAACTATATATTACGACACACAACTATACATCAATATATTCAATTAACCAGAGATGACTTTGCAATTAACCGACACAACTTTTATGCATGAGGAAATCCGACGGAATGAATATTATTTCATTTTCTTTTGATTTATATAGCAAAATTCAATTCAAAAATGATTTCCAGACTATTAGTTTTCTATGTCAGTAAATGCAAGGTAAGCTGTCAGTTGATCAAATCTCAACATTCATTCAAACGATGAAGAAAAAGGATATCTCTGCCAAGACTTGGGATGAGCAGAACTTTTAGAAGATTTTAAATATACAATCGAGCATCGTGCCGGCTCTCGCATGAAGCATACAGATGCACTGAGGCTAATGCCAATAATAGACATAATCGAAGATGACCTAATAGTCACAATCAAAAAGGCTCAAGCTGAAGATTTCGATGTTCAAATCATCATTGACTCAGTGAAAAATAAGATGCACGGCAACTATGAAATGCAAGGAGGATTACTATTTAAGTGTACAATTGAGTCTGAATTATTTGTAGTGCCGTTCAGTATGCAGAATGATATCATTCAAATGACTCATATAAAGAGAAACATTTCGGCGAAAAGAACAGAAGAATTAATAAAAACCGCCTACTACATTCTTGACGTTATATCCGAGGTAAAGAATTTTATAGACAACTGCTTGGCATGCATTCGTGATAACAAAAACAAAGGTAAATAAGAGGGATATCTTCATCCTCTTACGAAGCCAGACGTTCCGTTACACACATACCACGCTGATCATCTTGGATCTCTAGATATAACCTCATTGATTACAACAGGCCTTCCAAGAGCTAATGGACAAGTCAAGAGAATTAACCGAAAAATCATCCCTGTCTTGACAAAACTTTCGATTCAAGATCCTGCAAAATGGTGTATTCAAGTCGATCGATTACAACAAACGCTCAATACTACCGATCAACGAAGTATCAACACAACCCTTTCGGAATTACTCGTAGGAGTGAAGATGCGGTCTAAGGAAGATATACTGTTGAAGGAATTGGTGGACGAAATGCTAGTAAAAAAATTTATTAACGAAGGCGATGAACTTAGAGAAAAAGCAAAGCAACAGATTCTTAAGACTCAGGAAGGAAATCGAAAAGCATATGATCGACAGCACCGTGAACTAAACAAGTATAAAATCAAAGATCTTTTCTTTGTAGCACTACAGCCCCTCTCGGGTTTTCGCTTAGAGATAGTTAGAGTATCTCATTTTTATGACCGTATTGATTTTTTCGGAAGTTGGTTTGGTCACTACCATGCTCCCGTGTGCTTGCTCAGCTATGATATGATCTGATTAAATCAGTACATATCACCACTGAGCGAACACTCGTAGATCTAGTTGCTATTAAACGAATCCAACTGGATCCAGGCCGGTAGCTATGCGCTAAATATTTGGGACCATATCTAATCGTAAAAATTAAGTATAATGACACGTACGATGTACAACGGGTTGTTCCTGGAGACGGACTTATGTTGACTAGTACATGTGCTGAATACATCAAACCATGGGTATCTACTCAATTAGGATGGCCGATTGTAGGGAATGAATTTCATTAAATAACCAAATGTAATTTAAAAAGCGTAAATTTGAATTAATTTGTATTTTGCTAAGTGGCAACACTGATATTATGTATTGTCATGAGTTAGGATCAAGCGGTCAAACGATTCAGATCGTAATACATTTACTCACCAACAATTGCTTGAGTTTTGTTAAGCCGACAAATTAGATCCTACATATATATATATATATATATATATATATATATATATATATATATATATATGTATATATATATATATATATATATATATATATATATATATATATATATATATATATATATATATATATATATATATGTTGTTACATGTCCGAACAATTCTGCGAGCTACTGTCGCAACTATTAATAACATCAAGATTAATATTGATTGAAAAGTAAACGAATGTACTCGAAAGCACAAGAATGGGCCAAGTAGATCTATGATCAATATCTGAAAGTGATGTCACAGCGGGTATTCAGAATTGCTCGAATATTCTAGGTAGAAACATAAATTGATAGGACAAGCGAAAAATAAACTAAAGGGTGATTTGTAAAATAGTGAAGTTAATTATTGTGCATTCTTAGTATATAAACTCTTTTAACTTAATTAAAAAGACCTTGCGTTTTCACTTTCCCGGAACATTAAACTTATCGCACGTGAACTATAACACACGACAGTGGTGTAAGAAGTGGAATAGATAACTTTGAAAGTGGAAACTTTAAACATTTTTAAAGTGCACAATAGTGAAATTTAACGTGGACCCTAGTGAAAAAAAGCCGAAATAATAAAAATGCCACGAAGCCTACATTTAAAAATTAATGAACTGACCATGTCGGAGCTTCAGGAAGAGTTGGAACAGCGAAATCTGGCTACGCAAGGTACAAGGGCCACACTAATTGCATGCTTGCGTGACGCGATTGAATCGAAAGATGTGCATCTGGATTCGGATGAGTCCTCAGATGCGGAAAAAGGTGCAGAAAGTGGAGAAGCGGAACAACAACATCAAAGGAACCCGAAAATGTGCTGATGCAAATGTTCATACTGATGTAGCAAGAGCTGCGACAACAGTCTTCCAGTTTAACTGCTGAGCTAAATGAACAGTCAGCGAAGCTAAATGAACAATCAGCGAAGCTAAATGAACAATTAGCGGAGCTAAATTAACAATCAGCGAAGCTAAATGAACAGTCATCCAGTTTAAATGCGAAGCTAGATGAACAATCAGCGAAGTTAAATGAACAATCAGCGAAGCTGTACAAACAAGCGATCGAAATCAAGGCAAATTTGCAAAAATAGTCAAACAAAATAAAAGTGGAGCTCGGAAGCCTGAACAAACAAATTAAATGCGTCGAGGAAAAGGTTTACCAGGTCAACGCAAAGGTCAGCCAGGTCGAGGAGAGAATCAACCATGAGATGGAAGAAGTGGAAAAGGAATTGGAAGCAGCGAAGGCAGTAGTAATCACCTCACCAGCCCCGCTTATAACCGCAACGCAAAGCATATCTAGATATGTGAAAGCACCAATATGCGAGTTGCACTCAAACTTGGATGCTATAATGAAAGCGCTTAACATGCGTTATGAAGCAGATTTATCGGTCATGGCTACGGTATCGAATACAGGAGTCTGGCGAAAGCTTACAGCAGCTAGCGCAAGACATTCAACAACTGGCAATTTAGCTTATCCAGCTTACAACCCAGAACATCGAGATGACGCAGCAACTGAAGCATTCATCAGCGCATTAAAGGACCAGGAATTGCAACAAGCCGTGCGTTTAACTCAAAAGCAAACGGTTAAGGATGCATTGGCTTATAGTCTGAACTTTGAGGCAGTGAAAAATGTGACTCATACCACTGCCCGGGTTCACGAGGTAGTGGCAGACGAGTGCAGGTGTGAGCACGTGGAGATTGAGTGAGACCCGAAGGTAAATGGGGGGTCTAGATGCTGGAGTTACAGAGAGAAGGACATCTGCAAAGAGACTGCAAGAAGCAAAGAAAACGGAGCTATTGTCCAGGGGGTGCAGCTAGGAGGAGATCCAGACCGCGTCATGAGCTCAGAATGGAAGCCCTTCAAACTGAGGCGTCGGGAAACATGTAAGAGCCAACTTAGTGGCACAAAGTTTGGCTAGGAGGATCAACTACCCAGCACCACCATCACCGTGTCAAGACTACATCGTGGAGAAGCAGACTTATGCCTTCCGCGTCAAGATGACGAACAACATTGCACCATAATAATTGACACTGGTGCAACCCGACCGATTAACCGACCAGATCTAGTGAGACAACAACTACTTCACAAGGGCAGGATTTTCTCACTATGGACAGCTACGGGAGAAATGCACCTATCTATGGAGAGGTCAACCTCCAGATACAGTTGGGAGACCTTGCATTCCGACATAATTTTCTGGTCACAAATATTTGGAATGGACCACATGGAATCACGTTGGATTTGGGCAAACGGGTATTGAAATGGCGGAATGTCGAAGCATTGATGGAGGATCCCAGCGTCCAAATTCCCAAGATGAATGTAGTAGTATGTGTCAACACTGATGTACCGAAATTTTTCGAGAGCATTGTATGGGCCAAGCTTGATGGTATTGATGAGTTACGAGTATATTAAACAAACATTATAAATGTCGTACAATTCATTCTGGCAAAGATTAAAAAACTAGCTCTATTGTCAATTTTGATAACATCGATAAAACAGTGATTTGGGCAAATCTTTATGAATCTTTAAATTGCATACAAATGTTTTGAATTTGTTCAAGATTTACTAATTTCTCTATCTTTCAGATGATTAGCCATATATTTATTTATGGCATTTGTTTGATTTAGTACAATTCTTGGTAATTTCAAGTTCAAGTCGTGACGCTAGCCACTTAGGCCGGATCCGGATCAACACATGTTTCGTGCAGGGAATGATTCTTCGCAAGGAGCCAACCCAGTCAAGCGTGATACCATTGCGTTCACGAAATAAAATACTCTAACCTATATCAACGCCAAGATTAAATCTGGACTGCTATGGAATCAATAATTTCAATTATTAGGAAAACCGCGTGTGTATACGTCATTCAGATTAAAGCGAAATATCGTAATACTTTGGAAATTGAATCTAATATAATAACCACTTATAACCCTTAAGAATCAAATTATAAGAGTTCACTCATTCAAACCCCAAAAGTTGACCTACTGATAGCTTCTAGATCGAAAGGTGTCACAAAAGAAGTTTTAAACAAGACGTATATCTAAGCTGAACAAAATGTATAGAAAAATAATATTAGATAATATTAGCCCCAAAACATCTATGTCATACTATAAAAATAAAATTCACACTAAACCAAATATACTAAATATCTACCAGAACTTAAGTTATTAGTTTTGGATTTTTAACCGCAGTTCTTTAAGTAGAGTAGAGTGGTTGTGAAACACCTTGTGTTCGATTATTTTTTTAGTTTCACTACTTCATATAAATCGGATATTATTTCAATATATTTGTTTTGACTAAGTTCAGATTGAGACACCCATATTGTACAGGATTTTATTCTGCGTTCAAAATTCTTTTTAATTGACCCATAGTGACACTGAACTTATGAAGCGAATTAATGTTTCAAAATTAACTATCTGCATTTCGCTTCACATGTTATACGAGTAATTATTTGAAATTCTTTTAAGCTATAATCACTATATACGCAAACCATCTCACGAATTTTCACGTACGAATCACGATATATAGTATATGAGACGGTAAAAGCTTCCAATTATCTGCTTAAGGATCTTGAATCAGCTCCTTTCGCAGCCACTAGTGCAAAAATTATTTCAAATCTATCAGATTAAAAGTGCGATTGAAGACTGAATTTTCCTCAAAGGTTTGTACAATTCGAATTACCGCATAAACCCGCCAATAGGGATAAACATTATCATTTAAACTACCCAAAGATCATTAAATTGAAATGGAGCAGGTAAGCTTGAGACTTACTATATTTTCAATTGGGGGCAACCAACATGAAGTTGTTGGAAGAAAATTTGTTTGAGGATTTATTCCCAAAATGCTTTAAACTTCGTATCCCAGAATGAAACTGAAAACTATGTCTATAATCATGTAACTTTTCTGGGTAATTTTTTCCTAACTCGCAACTGATTTTGAACAATGTTTAAAAGTAGACCTAGAATATACAAGTAAGAAAATTATATAAAACTCAACTACTCATTGTTCTCCATCAAATTAGCCTATTGTTCTGTAAACTAAAGTTTCTATAAATGACCAATGAGTATACACACTCCTCTTATTCATTCATTTCAAATAATGAATATGCCCACTAAGAAGTTATCACTCCGTTTACATTTACGAATAAAAATATATATAAAAACATCTTAAGTCACTTATAACATAATTAAAATTCCAATTTCACCTGTCGCATCACAAAAAATTTTAGGAATTAATTCAACATTTAATTACATCTGCAAATCTACAAGCTCCTACCCCTAAAATTTTCCAATTTCCCTCTTACTAAACATTGCTTTTCATTCATTCTTATGGACTATTCAACATGGCATGCAACCTTTCAATGATACTTAAATATCAGTTACAATACTCTTTCCATACTATCGATAAAGTTTGTTTATATAGATCATGAGAGTTCTCCAATCGGTGCGTTCTGAAGCCACAAATCATGTAGGAAATTGTATAAATTTTCACTGACCGCTACTTTAAAAGGGGTGGGATTCAGTGTGCGTTTGTGATCTGTGCGTAGGGTTTTCAATGACGTTAGGAGAACTTTGATAACCGGAACCATCTCCACCACTCACTATTGTGTTAATTACGGGCTTGGTTGCACATAGTCCCAACAGCCACTCCTATTGTGTGAGGGCAGTTTGCCATGACTGACAATTAAATAATAAAGGTATAATACATACCTTTCTTGTTGTGTCAAACGAATTCCACGAATACCATCCAAATCCAAGTCCAAATCATAACCTGTATCTGTGGGACCCGCGTGATATATATCCAGTTCAACGATTTAAGGCTTGAATTGAGAATCCCAAGTGCGATCGGGTAGCAAGTATGAAAAACCCAAAGAGAGCATTTCTTAATGGACCATATTTGCTGAAAACTGCAACAATCGCCGGCCCCGGTCGCTAACACTCAACATGTTGGACCAAAAACTCTTCAATTTACGGCGACTGAACGCGAAAACTGATGATGGCTTTGAGAAGTAGCCAGAGCCAAAAACGCCCCAAATTTCGTGGATAGAAATTTGTTCACTTTGTTGCTTCCAACCTCTTCCACGTGGTCCGAAATTGTCACTTTTTTTACTTTTACAACGGGAATATTAGAATTCCTTCTGATTGAACTCTGTTCGAGACACACACCCGCCATGTGGCTGTCAACTCGACTTTGACATCCCACGACAAAACTGACGTGGGATGGGAAGCCGTCACGATGGACACGAGATGGAAAGCCATATGGCAGCAAGGTGTATCAGTAGTGGTTGCCAGCGGCGTCGAATGATTCATTACACAGCTTAATGACGTCACTAAGAAAAATAGTTACCCGCTTCCACGCATCGACGACATCATGGACACTTTAGCCGACGCAAAATTGTTTTCTACACTTGATCATAAGAGTGGCTACTGGCAGGTAGAAATCGACAAGAAGGACTGAGAGAAGACCGCATTTTCAGTTGTGACCGGATTGTGGCAATTTCTGGTGATGCCATTTGGGCTTTGCAATGCTCTAGCTACCTTCAAACGCCTGATGGAATACGTGCTACGTGGCCTAAACTGGAGAAGCTGATTGGTGTACCTAGATGACATCATTGTTATCGGGAGAATGTTCAAAGCATGTGTTGAACTTCAGCGAGGTGTTCTCTGGATTGCAACTGGTGAATCTGAAACTTAGTCCCGACAAGTGTACCCTTTATGCAGCTGAAGTAAAATACCTGGGACACGTTGTATCAGCAGAAGGGCTCAGAATAGACTCTGAGAAAATTGAAGGCGTGAAAAGCTGGCCAACACGAAACAACAAGCGCCAACTACGAAGTTTTCTGGGTCTGGCGACCTACTATCGAAGATTCGTCAAAGACTTTACCAAAATACCTAAGTTTCTTCATCAGCTAACCGAGAAAAATCGTCTGTATGTCTGGAATGAACAATGCCAGGCAGCATTAGTGACCTTGAAGGAGAAGCTGTGTGAATCACCCGTGCTGATATATCCAAAACCCGGAAAAAATGTTTCTAGTTGACACCGATGCAAGCAACGGCGGTATTGGAGCTGTACTCTCCCAGCAAATTGATGGCGAAGAAAGAGTCCTCTCGTATTACAGTCGAGTTCTCTCCAAAAGTGAGAGGAACTACTGTGTGCCCAGGAAGGAGCTATTGGCTATAATAGAGGCAACCAAGCAGATCCACAAATACCTTTATGGCCAAAAATTGGTTCTTTGAGCAGGTCATGCATCGCTGAGATGGCTGCTTAACTCAAAAAAACTCGAGGGGCAGTCATACGACTACAAAATTGTTCATCGGAAGGGCGGAGTTCATGGAAATGCTGGCACCTTACCTCGTCGTTCATGTCCAGCTAACTGCAAGCATTGCTGACGGATTGAGGAAAATGAGCCGACTGTTGATCTGCGAGTGATAATGACCGAATTCGATGAAGGGTGTAGGAGGAGATTCAAAACGCCCAGCTAGCCCATGAAGAGATCGGCCTGAGTGGAAGGACGTTTCGATACATGGCGCCACCCTGAAAAGTTATTGGGCACAATGGAACTCCCTTCAGGTGGGGGGTGGCGTACTCACGCGGAAATAAGAAAAGGTAGATGGGAGTTCCTATAGGATGCACTTCCCAAAAGCCGAATCCACGATGTGGTTAAGGAAATGCACGAAGGATCCTCGGGAGGTCACCTTGGTGTTACAAAGACCTTAGCGAAATTGCAGGAAAGTTTTACTGGCTCCATGCTCGAGAAGATGTAGAGGACTGGTGTCGTAGATGCACAATGCGCTTCCGTCAAAGGTCGAAAGCAACGAGTGGGAGGACAAATGCAAACCTACAACGTGGGTGTACCGTTTGAAAGGATTGCTGTTGACATCGCAGGACCATTTCCTGAATCCGAATGGGGAAATCGATACACGCTGGTCGTGGTCGGTTATTTCAGCAAGTGGCCCGAGGTCTGCCCCATTCTCAACCAGGAAGCAACTACTGTAGCCAAACTGCTAGTGTTAACTTGGGTCAGTAGGTACGGCGTACCTTGTGAACTACATTCGGATCAAGGCCGAAACTTTGAGACACTAGTTTTTAGCGAAATGTGCGAGCTGCTGGGAATACGGAAAATGAGGACAACACCGCTGCATCCCCAACCCGATGGAATCGTGGAACGTTTCAACGGCACACTCAATAAACACCTGGCCAAGATGGTTGACGAGAACCAAAGAGACTGGGACCAGCACATCTCACTATTTTTTATGGCTTACAGAGCTGCCAAACATGCATCGACGGGCGAAGCCCAAGCCAAAGTCACTTTTGGAAAGACAATTCGTCTGCCGGCTGATATAAAGTTCGGAACACGCCCTGAGAAACCTCAAACGATCTCGGAGTACGCAAGTGAGCTAAGGCAACGGTTGAACCAGATACATCGGACAGTGCGAAAATACCTCGAATCGGCTACCGACCGCCTGCAGACCAGGTATGATCTAAAGGCAAATTCTACTGGCTTCCAGCAAGATGACTTGGTGTGGCCATACAACCCACAAGGGCGGAAGAGTAGGTCCCAAAGTTGCAGCATAATTTGGAGGGCCCATACCGAGTTACAAAGCGAATTAACGATGTCGTATATCGCATACAGGAACACCGTAAGCCAAGGGCCCAACTGAAAATCATGCACCTGGACCTTCTTGCCCCATACTACATCCAGGGAGACTTGACTACAACTGGCGACACATCTTTTCGGGGCGAAAAGAACTGAGGTGGGGGCAGTTTTACATGTGCAAATAATTCGGCGAGCAACTGACGCAATTGTCTTTGCAACTATAATCAACATCATGATCAACATCTGAAAGTGACGTCACTGCGCCATTCAGAATCGCTCGAATATTCCAGATAGTTCGCCAATGTACGAGAAATGGATTGAATGACTAGAGGCCCTATATAAAGCCTACCTGAATGAATGGGGGATAGTAAAACCACGATAGTAAAACTGCCATAAGAGTGGAGCGTGAAGTAAAGGCGATATTGATTGAGTAATAGTGAAGTGATTTTCGTTGATAGTTAAGACAGTTGAAATATAAAGTTGATAGACAGTAAAAAATTAAATTTAAATGCGATTTGTGAAACAGTGAAATTCATGATTGTGCATTCTTTGTAAATAAACTCTTTTAACTTAACCTAAGGACAGTGCGTTTTCACTTTCCCGGAACATTAAAATAATATATGCATACATATATATATATATATATATATATATATATATATATGGATATACTCGTATATATATATAGATACATATATATATATATATATATATATATATATATATATATATATATATATATATATATATATATATATACGTAGATATATAAAGAATATAACGAAATTTGTGCTTGGAGGTCGCAATTTTTCCCCGATTTTCGCCAAATCTTCAGAAATGGTGTGTTGTGTAAATATTTTGGCTAGTTTTGTTAATCATTCATTAATCATTAATCAAAATGACGACTGTTTTCGATGAAAATCCGAGATTTCTGTACTGACCAAAGTATGACTCCACCCGCAGGGGGAATGCCGGTCGACAAGAGCACTCTTGGAGGGTAGCATTCTTTGGGGAGTTCCGCCCCCTCGTACCCGAGGAAACTCCGCAGGGGGAATGCCGGTCGACAAGGCCACTCTTGGAGGCTAGCATTATTTGGGGAGTGCCGCCCCCACGGACCCGAGGATATGGGGAGTGCCGTGAGGTTCCCTCCTGGGATGACAGGTAACGACTCTGATTGTACCTGGACTACGCTCTGGACAACGAACTGGAATTGACGCTTTGGGCTGGCGGATGTGATGGTTTGGACCTAGTTGCTTTGCACAGTAGCGCCGAGGTGAAACTCGTGTGTGAACGGCTCCAATTCAACTATCATACCGTCTCCGTCCCGGTAAAACCTTGGCAGGCCTTGGAGTACGTTCGAAGTTCACACCATTGGGTTGGTGGTGTAGGTTCGGTTCAGACGGACTCCCGATTAGCGCTGGTCTGGCTCTGAGCACTTGTCCCCATAAGGGCTTGTGCCAACCCTCGCATGGCCTCCCTGCTCTGCAAAGATAACCATGGGACCAAACGGCGACTACACACACGAACGGTGATAGCGGCTCCGAGGGGGGACCCAACAAAACTGGAGCAATCAAAAGACCAAAAAAAAAAACCAAAAATAAGGAAATAAAAAATAATAGCAACGACGACGCAACCAGCGGTTGCAGCCACGATGTCAACAGTACATCGAGAGCTGTACTAACCACGAAAAAAACGAAGACTAACACGACGACAGTGACGGTAAATGAAAAACGGAGAACAGCAGACATTCTGGTGCAGACTGAGATTCCTGCGGCGTTTGGGCGCAGCAAAAAAATTATGCGAACGCCCGAGCGTCCTATTAAGGAGAAGCGGGAGACTCAGAAGGATGCTTCAGGTGTTCGAGCAGCGGAAGAAAACATAAAGAGCACCGAAAATTCGATTGTCACCGCTGCGATCGTTACTAAAGTGACCGATGCAAGGGTCACAAATCTCGACATTGCAACGAAAAATCCAGAAGCAAACGAGGAGATTACGGCACTAAAAGCAAAAAGTGGCCAGACACCGCGTGATTGTACCGCCAACGTTGAAAATGTGGCGGAAGTACTGCACTCGGAAACGGAACCTCTCCCAAGGATGGTTGCAAGGTACAATTGCGGTCCAGCGATACGAAGAGGAAAGACTACTTCGAAAAGCGGGAGATGTTCTGAAAAGAATACAAGCTGCATGCGACTCCCCAAAAATTAGCAAAGTAGCAAAGGCAGGGCTCCTTGAACTAGAGGAGCTCCTAGATCGCATAAGGCACTATCGGAGGAGCTGGTTAAGGGCCGAAGATGAACAGAAGGCTAAAGAGGCGCTTGGGGCAAAATCTAAAGGGGACATGCAGATAGCTCCATCATTAAAACTCAATAAAAGAATGGCGTCTAGCCGAATCGAAGGAGATCGGGATAAAAGAAGGAAGGAAGAGGCACTTGACGGGCGTGCAGTACCAGATCAGAGGTTCCTGATAGTGCTTACAAAAGGAGCGAAGAAAGCCGTAAAGAAACTCCTTCAAAAAAAGCCAGAAAATAAAATTCGCACGGATGCCCAATTGGACAAAGGACCTGATGCAAAACAGGAGAGGCAGAAGCCCCGACGAAGACCCCGGCAGCAGGCACTGCTTGTAAAGCCCCAAGATGGCCGATCCTACGCGGAGGTGCTGCTGGACATCAGGGGAAACGTAAGGCCCGATGACACCAATACTACCATTAAAGTAGTACGACCAACGCGGTCGGGCAATATACTGGTCGAATTCGGAGCAGAGGCCGGCAATAAAGAAGCATTCTGTGACGCAGTAAAGAAAGTCCTCGGCAAAAGCGCAACTATAGCCCGCTCGAGCCGATGGCAACGATCGAAATACGGGACATTGACTGCGTGACGGATCTGGCCGAGGTAGAAGAGGCCATCAAAAGGGAGTTCCCTAGCGTGGGAAGGATCAGAGCGAGACTGACACCAGAAAACAACAGGGGACAACGCATGGCCATAGTTGACTTGACCGAAAAGGACGCTGAACAATTCCTGAACAAGGGCAAAGTACGAATAGGGTGGGTTGTCTGTAGGATACGGCGAAGAGCAACGCCTCTTCAATGTTTCAAATGCCTTGGTTATGGTCACACCACACAAGTATGCAAAGGACCCGATAGGAGTTCCCTATGTTACAAATGCGGTGAAATGGGACATAAAAGAAAAGAGTGTACGAAGGAGGCACACTGTATTCTTTGCAAGGATGCTGATCCAAAACTTGATTTTGGACACGTCTTGGGATCAGAAAAATGCCGGGCGTTCCAGGAAGCCCTAGCCAAGGCCAAATCAGAGCTTCGATGACCCACATCCTGCAGCTAAATCTACACCGCAGTTCAACCGCCCAAAATCTGCTTGAGCAGTTTGCGAGGGACATGAAAGCCGACTTCTTGCTGCTGAGTGAGCAACACTATAGTAAAAGTCCTGGATTATGGTATTCTGATGAAACTGGTACCGCCGCCATCTGGGTTCGGAACAGTGACTTTCAAGTGGAAAGTTGTGGATGGGGGGATGGTTTCGTGTGGGTTCGGTGCTCAGGGATCACCTTCTTTAGTGTGTACTTTACGCTTAACGAGTCGATATCATCTTTCCAAGCCAAGCTTAATGCTTTGGAGGGCACTGTCTCGAACGCAGAGGGCAAAGTGCTCGTTGGGGGTGACTTCAACGCTAAAGCAATAGAATGGGGCATGCCTCAGATGGATCCGTGGGGAAAACGAATCCTGAAAATAGCGGCCAGGACGGCCCTCGTCGTACTAAACTCCGGAAATACGCCGACTTTCCGCCGTATTGGCTGTGAAGGAACCATACCGGACGTGACATTCGTCTCGGAGTCCTTAGTACGAACGATACACAACTGGAAAGTATTAGAGGACTACTCAGCCAGTGATCATCAGTGCATTCTGCTTGAGATAAGTGATGCTGTCTCCCGACGTCCGTGCTCTCGGCCTTCTACAACTGGATGGAACATCGGAAGGATGGACGTCGAGATGTTCGTCAAGGCTCTCACAGCAGGTGAGCCGCTGCAGGGAGCTTCGGAGGGGGCGGAAGAACGGGCAGCTGAAGACGTGGTGAACTCTACTATGAGCATCATTACGACTGCTTGCTGCGCTTCTATGCCCCGTCAAAGACCCCGGCATGGCAAGCCCCCAGTGTACTGGTAGCCAACTGAAATCGCTGAAAAACGAAGGGAGTGTCACAAGCTTCGACGTGAGGCTCAACGGGTGCGGAACCCTGATGAGGCATGCCAGCAGGTGGCAGCATATAATTTGGCCAGGAAATGCCTTCACAAGCTGATCAACAGTAGCAACCCTCGCTGCTGGCAAGACCTAGTGGATAATGTGAACAGGATCCGTAGGGCCTTGGCTACAAGCTGGTCATGGGGAAACTTGGTGCCCTACGGAAGCCTTGTAAATATGACGCGGAAAAGATGGACGCGATAGTGCGGGGACTCTTCCCCACCCATCCCGTCCGTGTTGACGCTGTCCATGGTGAAACAGCAGTAGAGTGCCCACTCTTCACACAGCTGGAGCTGGAGGAGGCAGTTCTCTCATTGAAAACGAGAAAGGCTCCAGGTCCAGATGGTGTTCCAGCTGAGGTGTTGCGGCTCGTCTATCACCATTGTCCTGACTTGATGCTCAGCACATTCAACGCTTGCCTACGGAACGGGGTTTTCCCGGTACGATGGAAGGTGGCGAGGCTCGTGCTGATCAGCAAGGGGAAGGGAAATCCCGGATCGCCGTCTGCATACCGCCATTATGCATGCTAGACACGGCTGGGAAAGTGCTAGAGAAACTCATCAAGGGAAGACTCACTGACGCAATTCGTGCTGCTGGGGACCTATCTCCTCGGCAGTACGGCTTTAGAGCAGGACGTTCTACCATTGATGCGATTGTTGAGGTGGTGAGCGCGGTCCAAAAGGCAGAGGCATATAGTCGCACCAAGCGACGGATCGTCCTGTTGATGACACTCGACGTCAGGAATGCCTTCAACTCCGCTAGATGGGTGGATATTCTGGATACGCTGGAAAACTCTTTTCAAGTTCCAGAATATCTAATGCGGCTTTTGAGGAACTACCTTAAGGACCGAAGCTTGCTCTACGACACGACACAGGGCCAACGAAGGATGGAAATTACATCGGGTGTTGCCCAGGGATCTATCCTTGGTCCGGACCTGTGGAACGTGTCTTACGACGGGCTACTGAGACTTGAGATGCCAGATGAGTCGTGCTTGGTTGGCTATGTGGATGATGTTGCGGCTCTGGTCGCTGGGCGCACCGTTGAACAAGCGCAACTTAGGCTAGGTATGCTAATGCGCCGAGTGAGGCACTGGATGACTGCTCGCGGGCTGAGTTTAGCACTGAAGAAAACCGAAGTGGTCATCTTGACAAAAAAAGAATCCCTAGAGTAAGGATGATCAGTATTGCAGACATAAAAATCCAATCAAAGCCAGCGGTGAAGTACCTGGGGCTACTGACCGACTCGAAGATGAGTTTCTCTGAGCAAATCAGGGCAACGGCTGAGAAGGCTGCTTCGGGAATATCGACTCTGAGTCGACTTATGGCCAACGTAGGGGGGCCCAGTCCATCGTGAAGACGCCTCTTGATGAGTGCTGTAGGGTCAGTGCTACTGTACGGTGCAGAGGTATGGGGCGACGTTCTCAGCAAAGAGGTATACCAGAAACGTTTGGCACTTGTGCAGAGAAGAGGAGCACTGAGAATTGCATCTTCGTATCCAACAGTCTCCGACTCGGCGGTGAGAGTGATTGCAGGCGTGATACCTGTCGCCCTCCTTGCTAGAGAGGGCCACACTATTTACCTGCGCCGAAACGAAGATGCGAGGGAGATGGTTGTCCGCGAGGAGAGACAACGCTCGCTCAACGATTGGCAGCAGTCTTGGGGGAATAGCACGAAGGGAAGGTGGACTGCGCGCCTCATCCCGGATGTGAGACCGTGGCTAAATCGAAGGCATGGTGAGACTGACTTCTATTTGACCCAGCTTTTGAGCGGGCACGGGTGTTTTCAGTCTTACCTGCACAAGATCGGTAAGTCACGGTCCCCCGATTGTCGGTTTTGCCCAGGGGAGGAGGACAATGCCTGTCACACATTTTTTGCGTATACAAAATGGGTCAGGCTGCGAAGGGAACTTTACAGCGAGACGGGGGAGCTCACCCCGGATAATATAGTTGCGGTGATGCTCGAATCAGTTGACAAATGGAACCAGGTGGCACATTATGTTCGGGCAGTCCTAAAATATAAAAGGGACTCACAGCAGCCGGGGCACTGGGGCTGGGGGATCGCTCTTCTGGCAATTCCTCTTCCCCTCTCCCCTCCCGCTAGGAAAGGGACTCCCCAGCTTGAAGGCGCTCCACGGCGTTACAAAACGAGATCTAGCCCGAAATTATGTGTCAAACGGTTCCAGGCTTGATAGGGGAGGTGTTTAGTGGGTAGTCCAGTCGCGCATGGGAGTCCCACACTCTGTGTATAAATAGCATTCACCTCTCTACCACAAAAAAAAGTATGACTCCAATTTGCACCAAAATTGGCACAAAGATTCATTCAAGTGTATAATAAAGCTTACAATAAAAATTCCAAAGTCTAACAATCCAAAAAAAATGGCGGTCGCTCTAAGGTCTAAAAAAGTTCAAAATCTTGTTACCAATGTTAATGAAACTTGGCAATGTGGTAGAAACCGTAAACGTCTAGTGAACAATAACAAAAAGGTTCAGGGCCGGGTCAGAATATCAAAATGGTGGCTAAGTAAAGTTCGAAATTTGAAAACTTTTTAAAGCTACAATTTATATTGTATCTTTATGAACTTGGACTGAGGTGTATCATAACGAAATTCGATTCCTATTGACGCTGCAGATTCTAGTAGTAGTGAATTTTGCATTGCAGCCTAAAAATTAAACTTTTATATATTGTACATGGTACAATGTATTCACGAAATTGAATTTTAAATAATTTGAATTAAAAAAATTTGCCACTAATAAAGGCGAAATTAAAAAATTACAAAAAAAGTAAACCGACTTCAAAACGCTCTAAAAAGGATGAAATAAATTTTATGGAAGCGGTGCGAAATCAATTTTCCCGTTTCAAGATAAAAACTTCCGACATGTGCAATATCACAAAAGAAACAGTGAAAACCCGATTTTCAAAAATATTATGTCATCCTTTTTGGGGGGTGTTGAAGTCGGTTGTCATTTTTTTGGAAAAGTTTTTCTATAAATTTTTATTGGAAGGGAAGGATTTATAATTATGTTGGAAAAATTTATGATCACGTGAAATTATAGCGAAAGTAATTGGAGGAATTATGCTATGTAATCTTAATATTTGTATAAAGTTTTATATCAGCGACAATTCAAAGGCTTATTGCTACCTTAAAGATACACCTCTATGAGGTATTTCTTAATAGGACCAGTATTGGGTGGAATTTTTCAATAATCACCTTGCAACCAAATGAGTATCATAAATCGGTTCAAGTATTTTTATCCACATTGAAAATTGAAACTTGCTTTATTATTTTGCATTTGGGCAATAAAACTATCAACAATAATTCAAATTCATCTTACGTGAATTGCAATCTGTTAACATCCTACTATAGCTTCCGCATATCAATCTATTCTCATATATTTTTTTCACAAGGTTAGACTGCCACCCAATGCCCCAATAAATCTTTTCAGTCAAGAAACATTCGTGAAATCGATTATATTTATTGTATTACCGCCCTATTCATTACTAGATGCTTAAGTTCACACTTTACAGATGCATTGGGTAATTAATATGAATTAATAATTGAAAATTTGAAAGAAGGCGTCGGAGCTAGACATTTTTTATTATTATTGATGAATTGAATAGTCTGCGAAGCTCATTTCCTAGTGGACACTTGAACTACGATGGTACTCATTGGCAAATAAACCACCAAAATAAACACTCAAGTTCTAAGACTCAAAGGATTCAGCTTTTATTAATTTTGAAGGTGAAATTTGTGTTAAGATGTTTACGGGGCAATAACTGGTCGCAGTAACCTTCACCAACCAATCGCAGCTTGTTGCTGTGACTTCCGACGAAACTGTCGGTTGATCTTCGAGGCTATTTAGTTCCTATTACAATTGTAAAGAAGTGTCTCAGTAGTAAACAAAAAGAAAGCAACAAAGGAAGTTGATGAATTGAAAGATAATTGCCGAATGAGAAAAATTACTTTCACTTAATATAGTGCAGGCACGGACCTTAGGCAATTGGATGAGAGCCAAGACGATATTCTCCTCGAAATCGCCGGAAAGCTTTTCATCAGTTCTTGCAAATGTAGAAAAGGGTGAAATTTTTTTGGATACCTTACCAACACAAAAATAACACCAGTTCATCAAACCAAATCAAGATTCGCGACAAACATGGACAATTGTAATTATATTGAACATAATTTTCTCCTGTCTACTTATCCACAGCATGTTCCGCCCACGAATCGATGTAGTCATTGACACAACAATTAAAGAAAGGTTTCAACAAGTGTCCAATTTACTACAGCAAAAGTATCTTCCCTAGAAATCAGATTACTTTCAACTGTAAGCGAATTTCACGGCTGCTGAAATGCTTTTACCACTTTTGGAGTACAATGATAATTCACATATCGATTATTACTTGTCTATATCTGCAACACCTCCTATGGAAGCTTTTGACAAAGTCATTAAAAATTTAGTTAGACATGAAGATGTAACATATATGATAGTTTCGGTCAGACAAATATAGCAGACAGATGAGTTATTATTTTCAAATTCCTGCCTGATATTATCCGCAACAATTAACACTTCCAACTGTAAATTTTTCTTTTGGGCTTTCTAAGCAATTTTATATATTACATGTGCGGTTCACTAGTAATTATCGCCACGGGTTTGAGAAATGTCTGTTACCACCCACCATATCAATGAATAATTAAAAATTTCGCTTTTAAATTCAACATTTAGGAGAGTAAACTATTGTTTAACTTTCAAATTGCTTTTTAATTTTTGTTTCAAGACCAGTGAAATTGTCGCATTTACTAAGGGAAGGGATTAGGAAAATTTGTTGGAATTTTAATATTTAGATGCTGTTTTTGATTACAATTTCTCTTGGTCAAATAAAAATTTGATTGAAATTGTTCTAGATTGTTCGTCCAATATTCATGCAACACCGTTTTTAAGAAGTGTCAATGCATAAAGTATAGAGCAGATTAAACTCATACACTGCCAAGAAAACCCAGGGAAGATGCCCTAAGTTTACTTGGCAGGGAGAAAAATATTGTGTTATGGATATAGTTGTAGTGTTAGTAGGGTGGCATAAATATCTGTGCGGGACTAAATGGTGGACTGCTGCCTCAGCGCGCAAAAATTTGGTACTCAGCTGGAAATAGCCTTACCTTGGCAGGCGCAAGCGCACTGGCAAACTAGTTCTTGCTACACCACAAGACCCCACTACAAAATTATTTTTCGCACTTATGAATTAAGAGGTGGTGACTAGAGTCAACAAAACCGTAAAAGCGATTGAACTGAATAGAAGTCAATAGCCTAGCTAACATACCGAAAGGGCTTACGCGTCAAATACGACGACAATACCCGGTTAACCGCGCCCGAGACTGAAGTCGATTTCGTCATCGCCACAAATTTTCACGGCCCATAAATAAAAGTGGGGCATTCGGCTGTTGGCGGTGCCTCCACCCACCCTTTCCAGCCGGATCAAGGATCCAATTTGATGCCTTTGCCCATATCGGGTGAGGAAGTCCAAGCATTGTTATGGGGAATTTGAGAAGGTCGCCAACTTAAACACCACTTAAACACTATCACCAAGAGATGTGGTACGAAGGATGCATCCTCGAGCCAAACTGGGATAGGAAATTTTACCATGTATTGTACATAGTTCTAGTAAAGTTAGAAATAAGAATTAATTCTAATGTTAATGGCTACAGTAGAGTAGACTTTAATTTCCTCAAGTTAGATTAATGCAGATCAACTTAGATTAGTTACCGATACCACTCCCGTATGTGCACGGTTGCTCCACAACGAAATCATCTGTGATCAACAACCACGGAAAGAACGAGTCAAAAAGATGCGTGAGGAAGAAATCATCGTAGGAACTAACAAGATGAGGAAATTCATCGCAAGCAACAGGAGAACACTTTGATCATGCAAATAAACCTAATTATCCCGGTGGCAACATGAATTGTAACTTTCAAGGCGGCCGCGGAGGCGGACCAAACTAACGTGTTGGTGGTGGAATAACCGGTGGTGAAAATGATTCCCAAAACAATAAACACAAATTTATGGTACAAAGTCTTGTTGTTGCTGAGGGTGTTACAAACTTCAATAAATCTTGGAAGGAAGTCCAACCAGAAGAGTTATGAATTCAAAACTCAAATGCATATTCGAAACTCCAGTCAAAACTTCAATGGGTGAAATATCAGGAATGTCGTTAGAAAATCATACCGATTCAATGCATACTGGTAGTGGTGATGATAAGCCTGTCAAAGATAGCGACGATTATCATCGTGCAATAGAAGAAGTCAACCAGTTAAGAATGGATGAAAGTGCATTGCGACATGAAAATCTGCAATCGGAAGTCCATTTACTAAGCCCGTAGCAACCCATATGAAACTTTCAAATCCAACAGAACATACAATTTTATACAAAATCAAGACGACTGCTCCTAGAAATATTGCGCCCAACCGAATTTTGGTACGCTATCATCTAAAGAATCAATGTAAATAGCAATTGCATTGCAAGCAGCCAAATAGCAATTCTTGCCTTAAACAGCGACGGGGTACCTAGAAATGTAGAAAAAACAAGTTGGGTAAACAGACCTACGTTCATGTCAGACGGGTTTTGTATGCAATTTACAAAAAGGCAGTCACCAGATCGAATCAAATCAAGATATATGTCAAAGACGATTTTATTGGAGAAAATATGAAATACGGAGATCATACTAGTATTAACAAAGTTGAACGAATTTCGACTTCTGAGGTTTTTGTAATTGTTATACTCATAAATATCTCCCTTGATAATTATTTCAGATGTCCATTCGCGATGGAGGAAACACATTTTTCATGTATTTCCCCCCTGTGCCCCCACTGAAGCAAAAACTGACAGTTTAACAATTGTTTTGAAATGCTCCCATGAAAACGTTCATTTAATACTCATATCGGCTACGTTTGATGAATTTTTTTTCAGGGGCCACTCTCCTGTACTGTTATCATCGATTCATGGCCAATTTTTTCGAATCGTAGAATGGTAGCAAAGCCCTTTTGCTAGGAGCTCTCTCCCGCCTCCTTGACTTGTTTCACTTATGAGCATTAATTGTAGGTACTCATCTTCAGTTGTTCATTAAATTGAATCAAGTGTTCAAAGCATGCACCCTAAACGTTGAAGTTGGGAAAAAATAACTCAAAATTATCCAATCTTCGCATTTAAAACAGATACCACTAGCTGAACTGATTCTCAAAGATATTCATGACACCTCTCATTCCTGAAATTTTCATTCAAATCCTAGCAAAACTGTAGTGTCTGAGTCGGTAAAAAGTGCATGTTGTTCCATAGCCATATGGTGCCATAGTAATAAATGCAGCGCATATTGTTCCATAGTAATACAGGAAAATGCAAACGGCTATAACTTCGCTAAATAAGATTAAATCTTTATGAAACTTTCAGGATAGATCAATCTTATAAATAGTCATCTGTGTACTGAATTTCATAGAATTTAAGGGTACCGTTAAGATTCTATTCAAGAAAACATAAAATCGATAAATCATACTATTACTAACAAAGTTGAGTGAATTGCGACTTCTCACGTATTTGTTGTTGTTGTACTCACCAAGGCCTACATTCCTGATTTTTTTCAGATTTTTCGGATCACAGGTGTCCAATCGCGAGGGGGGGGGGGACACAAATTTTTCATGTGTTTCCCCTCCCTGTGCGCCCCTCGAAGCAAATTTTGCCAAACGAATGACTGTTTTGAAAAGCTCTCATCAAGACCTTTCATTTGATACCCATATCGGCTACTTTCAATGAAATTTTTTTTTCGGGGGGTCACTCCCCTATATGAGGAGACCCCCCTTAAATACCTTATAAAATTTTTTTGTAAATGAACTTTGAAGAAAACACCACTTTACACCTACATACAAAATTTGATGTTTCTAGCTTAAGTAGTTTCCGAGAAAAACTGCTGTGACACACGGACGGACGGACGAACAGACAGACGGACGGACAGACAGACGGACAGACAGGACGCGATTTTAGTAGGGTTTTGTAAAATTATTTTACAAAACCCTAAAAACCCACAATAAGTGTCTTATCCATGGGAAAACTTAAAAGCACTACTTATCTGATATTCCTCAGTGAAGTCCAGCCACTCAAAATCTTGGTAAACGCACCGGACATAAACAAATAACATCACGACTATACTTGTACCACGTCAAATGTTCGTCACAGAGGCAATTCTGAAAAAAATATCTACGACTCCGAATTTCGAAAACACTAGTTGAAGTGTGGTGAAAATTGCGATAAAATTGCCCGATCGCACAAACTGGGCTACAATTTTTGCAAGAAAAGGAGAACTATAAGATTCACTCCGGAATTAGCGGTGCTCTGTTGGGAACGATTAAATAAAAGGACGAGGGACAAAGAAAAAGCCCTCTTTTGTGATTCGAACATGTAGTGGCGATGGCGAAAAAAGTGTGTGAAAATAAAGTGTGCGGAGTTCCGAAAGAAATAGGAAACAAGTTGGGCAAACAGACCTACGCTGATGTCAGAAGGGTTTTGTACCCAACTTCTCAGAAATGCACTCACCAGCAATGAATAAAGTCAAGAAATATGTCAAAGAGATGTGCACGTTCAAAAGAAAATCCATTGTTTTTCTACTTTCAATGGTCGCCATTTCGTTGCAAACCGACAGAAATAATTCAAATCATGAATTCTCAAAGATATTAATGTTATTGACCTTATTGGCAAATTTCAAGAAGATCAAGTCGAAACTGCAGTGACTCATTCGATGGAAAGTCCATAAAATATCAAAATCATGTGTTATTGTTGTCGTAATCGGAGAAATTTCAAACGGCTATGACTTCCGTGTATATCATTGGATTTTCATCAAACTTACAAAGTTTAAGAACCCTTAGTAGGACTACGTAAGTATCGAATTTCGTTCAGTTTAAGGGTACCGACGCGATTTTATTGGGGAAAATGTGAAATTTTAATATCATACTATTATTAACAAAGTTGAGTGAATTTCGGCTTCCAAGGTATTTGTTGTTGTTGTACTCATAAACACCTATCTCCATAGTTTTTTTTCCAGATTTTTCGGATCACAGGTGTCCAATCCCCTTCGTGCGCGCCCCTCGAAGCAAAAAGTATCAAATTATTTTTTGAAAAGTTCTCATCAAGACGTTTCGTTTGATACCCATATCGGCTATCTTTGATGATATATGGGGAGACCCCCCCTTAAATGCCTTATACAATTTTTTGTAGTTGAACTTTGAAGAGAGCACCATTTTACACCTGCATACAAAATTTGATGTTTCTACTTAAGTAGTTTACGAGAAAAAGTGCTGTGACACACGGACGGACAGACGGACAGACAGGTCGCGAAACTAGTAGGGTTTTGTAAAATTATTTAACAAAACCCTAAAAAGGAGGAAAAAAGGAAAGAAAAACAGAACTAAGGAAATTGTTGTCGACGTCAATTACCACCGGGAGAAGGATAACTACCATCAATTGGCCATTGCACGAGTGCGACCCGGGAAGAGTGCGTGGAATCAGCGCAGGATCTTTTTCGCCGTGCCGTCGACGACGTGAGTTCTACTAGGATGCCTCCTTATTAGCTGGTTAGGTGACAGAGGTTAGTCGAAAAAACTTTTTAAGATTTGGTTTTTGTTGGGAAACTTTATTTCATAAATTGTATGGAAAATTTTCTTGTTTACGATTTCCACAAGTTTCAATTAAATCCCTTTCATATCAAGAAAATTGGTATGTTTTTTTTAGTAAACTCACTTCGAAAATACAGAATTTGTTTTTTTCCAGGAAGTGTAACGGGTTGGCTCGGGGAAATATCGCGCTCGGGTGTACGTTAGGGTGGTTGATTCTTCGGTGGTATTTGGCTGGCGAAGCGTTGGTTGGAGGAGATAGGGTCCACCCCAAGTAGTGATGTTTTGTGCGTTTTCTTAGTGGAAGGTGTGTTCGTGGAACGACCTTCGGCAAATCTCCTTACTCGCTGGGCGGTCAAGTGCGGGGCCTAGGACAAAACAGTAAGTTGGCGCCCACGTCCGTCTGCGGCGAGCAAAGTTGGGACCGCAGGGCTTCCGTTGCCGAAGCACTTCAGTGGTTAGGGGTGACAAATTGGCGCCCAACCCGGGGCGACGTTGGTCAAGTGTAGTTAGAGCGCTTGTGCCTAATAGGTGGTGATAGCTCAGGTGTAGAAATACTGCATGAAGGTTTCCTTAATGAAACCATCATTTGGAAAACAAGGGTGGATCCTGATAATTCAGGAAGATCAACTTCCCTAGGAAGTTATCCCTATTTCGGTCGTAATTAATGCGCGGAAGTTTGCGTGAAAAGTAAAGTTTTGATGGTCCTCCCATCAGTGAAGTTAAAGTGAATGTGTCATTTTACGGGAGTGGAAAAAAAGTCAGTGTAAAGTGACCCAAAACTAGAAGTGAAGCAAGTGTGTAGTTTTACGTTACGTTCGTAGTTATTATACGAAATAGTTTTTTCTTATATGAATTTAATTTTGTAATTTCATACATATTGTCCGTGTTTGTAAAATAAAAAAAAACTAATTTCTTTCATCCCGAATCATTCAGTTAGTTCAATCAGGTTATAATTTATCAATAAGTTGGTTTAAGTGAAGATTTGTTTTATTTGAATATATCAAGAAAATAAAAGGGCCAGTAAACTATTGATTAACAGGCTAAGCAAGGAGGAGCCCACCTATGAGCTGGAGATCCGAGAACAGCCGACAGGAACTTTGGAAGAGATGTGGAAAACTCTTCGAAATGCAGTGAGGAGTGAGAGTTCGATGGACGTTTCACTGATTTTGCCAAAGACCTATCCTTTTTCATCGGAGGAGGATCTGGAGGCAGTGAAGAAAAAACTCCAAGAAGTGAAGGCGCTAATTTTGGGATTCTCGGGAGCTCCACAAGCCTCGGACTTCCTGAAGATTAAGACTAAAATCGCTTTCGGCCTGCGACGATTCGCGAATATAAATACGGCCGATGAAGAACAGGAGGAGATGGTAAATAAGCTCAAGAGTTAATTAGTGATGGCTTTGAGTGCCTTGTTGGAGAAGGCCGAAAAAGGAACAGCAGTAGCAGATGCGACTGGAACAGTAAATGACGAGCAGCTGGCATGTACTCGTGTACAACGGGAGCCCACTAATGGTCGAACGGAGGAAGAGCCTCTTGGTCAAGAGCCGGAACAGAATCTCAAGCTAAACGACAGTGCATCGCAGACAACATGGGGATGTACGTGGCCACTATTCAGGTAAAAGTTGACTCAGTGCGCGGAGGCCGAAAAATTAGAAATTATTCAAGGTAGTTTAAACCCCTTTTATCAAACACAATTAGCCTTAAAGGCGGTTGGGTCGATTGCGGAGTTGGTCCAACTGGGACCCACCCTGGGAGATACCCATGTTTCTATGGACGCTTATCGGCCACTACCACCGATGGAGGGACAACGTTTGTTGGAACCTGACCTCGCATATATCGGGAGGAATAAGATTGTGCGAGTGTCGATTATTTCTAGTGGAGGGATCCAGTGTTGGAACTGCAAGGCACAAGGGCATACTTCCATCGAATGCGTGGAACCAGAAAGGTGCATTGGTTGTGGGCAGCCTGGGCCGCGGAGAGAAACCTGCCAGAACTGCTGCCGGGAAAGAGGCTCAGAAGAATCGCGAAGGCGGAATCAAGGGAGTTCAGACAGTGGTAGAAGAATAGGTGGTAGCTCTGGCCAAGAGCCGTCTCAACGTCGGGGGCTGGGAAACATGTTTCGTGCTCAGTAAGCGGCCAGCTGAGCACAACAGAAGGGAAAAGAAAGGTCACAGAGCCAGAGGAAGCTTAAGTGATTGAGGGGATAATAGGCCCCATCTGGAAGTTGAAGTGCTAGGTTGTAAGTTATTGGGTCTGTTGGACTCGGGAGCATCCAATACCGTCGTGGGGGCTAAGGGCTGGGAAAACTTGAGAAGACTGGGAGTTGAGAGATTGGGGTCCACGTCGACTAATATCAGGGTGGCGAATAATGTCAGTGTGGAGGTCGCAGGGAGGGCGTGCATCCTTTCACCTTACAGAGGGGGACAAATTAGATTACGGTGCTGATAGTCCCGTCTCTGACCCATGAGGTTATCCTGGGCATCGATTTCCTTCGACGATTTGGATTGATTGTGGCGCTAGGGCAAAACACAGGGTTCTAGGACCAGACTTACAACCTTTTGTGTTTACATATCTCTGCTTTGACGTTCGAGTTTTCTGTGAGAGCTGTTTGTTGTGTTGTACTCAAACTGTTTTACGAATGATAACGAAGGCGCGATCGTGTGCACGTGATATGAAATTTTGTCGGTGTGTGCGGGTACTAGTGGAGGAAGTGATTCTTCTAAAGAGAGGAAAGAAAACCCTGTCTGGAAACAAAGGAGGGAATCATATATCTCCGAGAGCGTAAGTTATTTATAACTTATTTATGTGGTAAATTTGCTAAGCACATGGACGAGTACACCGATTCTCGTTGCTCGTCCATATATTTATATGTCTTTGACGTGTATGCTTATGTCCTCGTCACTTTGTATATATGTGATTGCACAGCGTCCCGCCAAGAGTTCACCGAGAACTCAATTAACTTGAAATGTAAGGCCCAATTCCTTCATACTTGAACTTCGCCCAGTAAGAAGGTTTCAAATGAACAAAAAGTCCATTGGGCGATGTATAGAAACATTCTTAGATACACCAGCTGAGAACGAAGACAGCAGACTAAGAGATGATAAAGAATCAATTTTAGAACAAGACAAACCGCAAAAATCCGAACAGTCTTTTGCTACGATTTGATATTCTGATTGTGTGCTAATTGTATATTGCATTCTTGCATTTCGTCAAAATTTTAATTTATTACTGGTGCACTGCTGAAATATTATGCTTAGAGGTTTTTCTATTTCATTGCTGGGAGATTTGGCTACACAATCTGTACTTGCTTTGTTGAAATTAGCACAGCGCAAGCGGATAGACAAATTTATTCTTCAATTGTTCCACATCACAACAAGCTTAATTAAAGTGCGAGCTACTATTATTCGGTAAGCGAATTTCATCAAAGTCAGAGTCAAAGTCAAAAGCGCTTTATTCAATACTGATCGTTTTAAACTTTAAAAGAATATAAAGCAAATTCCAAACAATAAAAATGCAAAAACTTGATGGCCTAAATGGCTCTCTTAATTTATACGTTATCAGTTAAACACATTTTGTCAAAAAAACTTTAACAAATTCAACTTAATAAAGATAATTACATATTTTATGATTTGATTGGAAAAAGGAGAAAAAACCAACCTACACTATCCTCAAATCATTTATAATTTAAATAAAACAGTGAACTTTGATCCTACACCTAATATGTTATAATCTAATTCTAATAAAATTCAATCAAAAACTTTATCTTATACTAAAAAAATTCTATCACAATGTTCCTAACCTACGCGTTTAACCTTATCTCTAACCTTATATAATGAACATAACATATACTTAACCTATCCCTAATTTTTAACACAAACAAAAAACAACACTAAATGTAGTAATAAGTAGCTGAATTCAAAAACAAACTAACGAAAAACACAAAAACTGAAAATAAACACGAATAATTTAGACATTGTCATTCAGTCACCAATACCTAGATTGCTCTGTCTCAGCTCGATCTGCTTCAACGAATCTAGCAAATGAGTATCTCCATTGGAATTGTGGGTCTCGTGAACTCAAATTCGGGAGATGTTTTATCTTCTTATCTGTGGCCCGTCTATATATTTGATATATGACTGGGATGCCGTCAGAATCAAAAACATATCGATTCATGTCCAAATACACGAATGCTCCTGGAGGAACGAACCCAGTAGCGAGGCAAGTCCCAATATACCCGTCCGTAGGGTGGAACGGCAGTGAAATCCAAGGGTTTCCACTCACAGTTACAGATCTTGCGATATGATTCCGAAGAAGTTTCAATTTGAAGGTATCGATTCTTGTCACTTCAGCAGTTTGATAAATTCTTCTTTTCGATATAGAATGCTTCGAATCCATCTCAGGCTTTCTGTGCAAACCAGCACATGCACGAAGACATTTCCTTTCGAAAACTCTTAATTTTTCCATAGTACTAGCACTCTGGTTGTACCAGATATGACATCCATATGTCAAAACTGGTCTAACCAGTGTCTTGTAAAAGATAATTTTGACGTTTTGATCAATGTATTTGGAATGAAAGAGCCTTCGTAGGGCCATGACTACTTTTAGTGCCTTACTGAGCATGATTTTGACATTTTCAGTATATACAGATACTGATCGAAATGAACACCGAGGTATCGAACACAGGATTTATGTGAAACCCGTTCTGAACTACCCTCACCAGCTATGATGTGGAAATCCTCCCAATTACGTTTCAGATCTTGACTGACCCCCTACAGCGTTGCCCGAAACAAAATTGTTTCGCGATTCTGCGCATTAATTTTTATTCGCCAATTGTCGGTGTACAGCTGTACATCATTGAACAATTTTTGGAGATTGCTCTGAACTATTGTAGCTTTTCGGTCTGCCGTATAGATGATCAGATTATCAGCAAACACTACCAATGATCGCGTTGGCGAGACGTTAAAATCAAAGCCGTTCAATAGCTTGCGAATGATTATTGAGAAGAGCAGAGGTGCAGTAACTGTTCCCTCCTGTAGACCATTCAAGACCTTGAACTCGCGGATTGTTGTCAGATTTCCATCAGCTACAACAAACGATTTCCCGTATAACATATTGCACATCATGGCCGCAAGGGGTCTGGGGAACTTATCCTGAAGGAGTTTAAAAACTAGTCCATCTAACCACACCGTATCGAAGGCTTTCTCCATATCAATGAGACACGCTACAACACATTCTCTGTTGTTTAATTTCCAACAAATGTCTGAGGTTACTTTCGTTATTGCATGTGTGGTCGATTGCCTGGCACGAAAACCAAATTGGCAATTTGGCATCAACTCATATTCCACAATGTGGGCGTTTAATGCTCTGTTGAGTATCACTTCAAACACCTTGCTGATGTTAGGCAGCAAGCTGATTGGGTGATAGCTTTTAGGGCATGAAGATTCTTTTCCTTTCTTCAAGATTGGAAATACCTTAGCCTTTTTTCACTCATTTGGGAAATATGAATTGCTCAACATGTTGTTGAACAATATGCGATAATTTCTAATAGCCACCTCAGGCAAATGTCGAAGAACGTCATTTGGAATACCATCAGTACCACATGATTTCTTGTTGTTTATCCTGCGAAATATGAAACACAAATCTTCATTGGTGACAAAATAATCAATAAGATTCAAGCTCGGTATGAGGTCAGATGTTAATGTTTCATCGAAATGAAGAATAGATTGGCCGTTCAGGCTTGATTTGAAGTCGGAAACTTTTGGTTCAACGACCTCTGAAAATATTTCATTCCCTCTCTCAGGGTTTGGTAGATAAACCAATTCAAAATGTGTTCCAATCAGGGCAAGTTTATCCAATCCTTCACAAATAATCCTGTTTCCATTTCTATCCGGAGTCGTACCATCAATTTCGATACCAGCCCTATCGAGAAGATTTATCTCATCACTAGTGACTTCAAGATTCAATACCTTCACTCGAGACTTCTTCTTCTTCTCCATCCGCCCATTGATTGCTGACCTCACTCCTGAAGTAAGACCGGATTAAGTTCCGGACATTCTTCAGATGTAATTTCATCAAAGACAACGAGGGATGGTTGTAGTCCAAAAATCGTCGATAAATATTGTTGACGCGTGTGAGAAGGAGGCTTTTCAATCTTTTCAACCTTGCGATGGTTGGTGTTTCATATCCTTTCATATTGTTTCGATGTTTAATCTTGGGAACTACTTTCTCAATCGTTTCCAACGTCAGCTCCTCTAACTTCGACAAATAGACATCTATTTCATCGTTAGTTAGATTCCTGTCATTAGGAACCATTGAGCAAGAGCTGCCACCATCAGAAGGGGGACATTGCTTCTGGTACTCGCGATTAAACTTCTTTTGAAACTTCCCCACTCTGTTTTTTTGAAATTCAACCGATGATTTTCGTGTTGAACTGGAATGAGGAAGAAATCATCCCTTTGATGATTGATTTCCATTACGATTGCGTTATGGTTGCTATCATAAGGAAGCACCTGCAGTTTCCGTTGAGGACTATTAAAGCTGAATTCGAGTCTTGCGTCAGCAATGCAGAGGTCCAAATATGAATTTGTTCTAGGGTATGTTGGAAACTCCGACCCATATAGATTACACGTGTATTCAATTTGGTTCTCTGTTATCCACGATTTCAGGAATACACCTCTTGGATTATTGGTGGCGTTCAGCCATGATGTATGCTTGGCGTTCAGGTCACCAGCAAGAATATAATAACTATGCAGCCTGTTCAATTCGAGTATATCAAACAAGGAATTGAGTTCCTCCTTGAGCCTGAGAACAGTTCCACCAGTTGCATAGACAGAGATAACGAAGAGGTTATCCCCACCTGGCAGTGAGATTTTGATAATGGACACTTCAAGAGATTCAAAGCTTTTGAATTCGACTTTTTCAATATTTTAAAAACAATAGGGTCTTCGAACCAATATTCCGGTGTCACCTCCCCCATCACCTGTTACCCTATCATTTCTTACGAATTCAAAATCCTTGAATGTCATGGAGTGCCATGCATTGAGGTGGGTTTCGGTGAGAAGCATGATGTCAGGCTTTTGCTTAACAATGAATTCAAGGAGATAATCACGCTGATGTATAGTAACAATGGAGTTGACGTTGATCGAGATGAGACGAATCTTATCCATGGGAATGTGACTGGCTGACAAACTATTTTTAAGTATGTTGGCCTAAACTTTGAAAAACGAAATTGATTTTTTGGTCTTGTTTATTAATTCTATCTGTAAGAGATTCAAGTTGCTGGTAGATTTTGAGAAGCAGGCCATTATTGCCACTTACATTATTCATTTTATTTACATTGTTGTCTGCTGGTCCTCTGGCAGCAAGTGCAAATGATACCCCGGGCTTGACAAAGTTGGGAGGTAACAGTTTGTGATTTACTTTGGTTTGTTTTGGGTAAAATTTAACGCTTGCATCTTGATACCGAGGGCATCCTCGATATGATGCTGGATGACCAAATATACCACAATTAACACAATACAATTTTTCTTTTGGCTCCATCTGAGCCAATTTGCATTCACCGGGGGCGTGAATATCTGTGCACTTAACACAGCGATAGTGCATTGTGCAATGACCGAATCTTTGACACCTGTAACGCTGGTTGACCTCAGTTTTTTGGAGGCGTTCCCACCTCACAACTCTAAAGTTTAAGTACCTTACCTGTTGGAGGGCACTCGGACTGCTGTCGTTGGAAATTTGGGCCAAATAAAATGGTAATATTTTATCTTCGACTGTTGATCTCCTTGTAGCAAAATTTTTCACACAGATAAACTTAACAGCTGGTGCTGCTTCCTGCAACATTTCAAGGAGATCAACTGTATTCTCGCCACAGTCCAAGCCCTTCAACAGGAAGGTCTGATTTTTTTCCGCCTTTGGCGTATATGTGAAGTTGGGAGCTTTGACACTATTAAGAGCATCTTTTGCCAGTTTGAAATCAGCCAGTGTCTTTGTCTTGATCGTGAGCTTATCAGCGGTCACTCTCTTAACTTCGAAGTTATCGATTTTATGTTCGGCTGTCAATAACCGAACCATACTCCTCCACGCTGCCCAAAAACGTTGATTGGAGGAACTTTCTCATTTACCTTATTATTTTTATACGGAGAACCAGAAGACACACCGGTTGGCTTCTTCTCCTTTTCCTTATTTTTAAATTTTAAATATTGGATGAAATTATTACTACTATCAATATTACCTATGCTATCGTTGCTCTCCATCTCGATGTCCATTCCTTCGTTCATTGCAGACAGCACCGCATAATAATTGGCGCTGTTGTTCGCTCCACCTGCGCTCAGGATATTTTCAGCATCATGGATTGATGGCTTGCTCGTATCTTGCTATCTCTTTTTATATGTTTGAGTCTTCTGTGTTGGCACTGCTTTCTCGTTGGTCTTGCTTGTTGTTGTTTCTTTTCTATCATTCTTTTTAGTTAATATCGGTTCTTCTTAGCCGGACGTATTCTGTGGTTTCAATTTTGGTTTGCTCCCATTTGATAACGTCCGGACCATATCCTCCAAACTTTGTATACGGAGTTTCAACTCGTCGTTTTGTTTCGTAACACTTGCGTTTTCCCTGGTTACTTTTTCATAATCTTCGCTTGAGAGCGTAATACGCTTTCCATGCTCACAGTTGTCTTGCTCATTTTTCCGCTTTATGATTTTATCATTTGTAATTTTGGAAATCCATGGCTCTGGGTCATTCAGCGGTGGGAAGCCGTCGGGCTCCTCCATCCCCCCGGTGAAAAAAACGTTTCGTCTTTTTTGAAACTTTCTCGCAGGTAAAATCCAGATACTAGATAAATTGTTTGAATAGTTCGACGATGTAATAAGTTTCTTCCTAAAACTACTTTCTAATTGACGTTTTTAAAAATTATTTTAATTTATAAAAATTCTTGACAGGAGCGAATTAAAAACACGTCAAAGTCAAAGTCAAAAGCGCTTTATTTAATACTCATCGTTATAAATTTTAAAAGAATATAAAGCAAATTCCAAATAATAACAATCAAAAAACTTAATGGCCCAAATGGCTCTCTAAATTTGTACGTTATCATAAACTCATTTCATCAAAAAAAAAAAAACTATAGCAAATGCAATTAATTACGATTATTACATATTTTTACAATTCAATTGGAAAAAGGAGAAAAAACCAACCAACACTATCCAAAAATTATTTATAATTAATACACAACAGTGAAACTTTGATCCTACACCTAATATGTTGTAACTTATTTCTAATAAAATACAATCAAAAAAACTTTATCTTATACTAAAAATACTATAACAATGTTCCTAACCTAAGTGTTTAATCTTATCTCTAACGGAATATAGTAAACATTACATATACCTAACCTATACCTGATTTTAACAAAAATATATAACAATACTAAATGTAGCAATAATGAGCTGAAACTCAAAAACTAAATAACGAAAAACACCAAAACTGAAAACAAACACGAAAAATTTAGACATTGTCATTCAGCCACCAATACCTGGATTGCGCCGTCTCAACTCGATCAGCTTCAACGAATCTAGCAAATGAGTATCTCCATTGAAATCGTTGGTCTCGTGAACTCAAATTCGGAGGATATTTTATCTTCTTATCGGTGGCCCGTCGATATATGTGATATATGACTGGGACGCCGTCAGAATCAAAAACATATCCATTCATGTCCAAATACACGAATGCTTCTGGAGGAATGAAGCCAGTAGCGAGGCAAGTCGCTATATACCCGTCTGTAGGGTGGAACGGCTGTGAAATCCAAGGGTTTTCACTCACAGTCACAGATCTTGCGATATGATTCCGAAGAAGCTTCAATATGAAGATATCGACTCTAGTCACTTCAGCAGTTTGATAAATTCTTCTATTCGATATATAATGTTTCCAATCCGTCTCAGGCTTTCTGTACAAACCAGTACATGCACGAAGACATTTCCTTTCGAAAACTCTTAATTTTTCCATAGTACTAGCACTCTGGTTGTACCAGATCTGACATCCATAGGTCAAAACTGGTCGAACCAGTGTCTTGTAACAGATAATTTTGACCTTTTGATCAATGTATCTGGAATGAAAGAGTTTTCGAAGGGCCATGACTACTTTAAGTGCTTTACTGAGCATGATTTTCACATGTTCAGTATAGTACAGATACTGATCGAGATAAACACCGAGGTATCGAACACAGGATTTATGTGGAATTCGTTCTGAACTACCCTCGCCAGCCATGATGTGGAAATCTTTCCAATTACGTTTCAGGTCTTGACTGACCCCCTGCAGCGTTGCCCGAAACAAGATTGTTTCACACTTCTGCGCATTGATTTTCATTCGCCAATTGTCAGTGTACAGCTGTACATCATTGAACATTTTTTGGAGATTGCTCTGAACTATTGTAGCTTTTCGGTCTGCCGTGTAGATGATCAGATCATCAGCAAACGCTACCAATGATCGCGTTGGCGAGACGTTAAAATCAAAGCCGTTCAATAGCTTGCGAATAAAGATTGAGAAGAGCAGAGGCGCAGTAACTGTTCCCTGCTGTAGACCATTCAAGACCTTGAACTCGCGCATTGTTGTCAAATTTCCATCGGTTACAACAAACGATTTCCCGTATAACATATTACACATCATGGCGACAAGGTGTCTGGGGAACTTGTCCTGAAGAAGTTTAAAAATAAGTCCATCTAACCATACCGTATCAAAGGCTTTCTCCATATCAATGAGACATGCTCCAACACATTGTCTATCATTTAGTTTCCAACAGATGTCTGAGGTTACTTTCGTTATTGCATGTGTGGTCGAATGCCTGGCACGAAAACCAAATTGGCAATTCGGCATCAACTCATTTTCCTCAATGTGGGCGTTTAATGCTCTGTTGAGTATCACTTCAAACACCTTGCTGATGTTAGGCAGCAAGCTGATTGGGCGATAGCTTTTGGGGCATGAAGATTCTTTTCCTTTCTTCAAGATCGGAAATACCTTAGCCTTTTTCCACTCATTTGGGAAATATGAATTGCTCAACATGTTGTTGAACAATATGCAATAGTTCCTAATAGCAACCTCAGGCAAATGTCGGAGAACTACATTTGGAATACCGTCATTACCACATGATTTCTTGTTGTTTATCTTGCGAAATATGAAACACAAGTCTTCATAGCTGACAAAATAATCAATTAGATTCAAGCTCGGTATGAGGTCAGATGTTAATGTTTCATTGAAATGAAGAATTGATTGGCCGTTCAGGCTTGATTTGAAGTCGGAAACTTTTGCTTCAACGACCTCTGAAAAAATTTCGTTCCCTCTCTCAGGGTTTGGTAGATGAACCAATTCAAAATGTGTTCCAATCAGGGCAAGTTTATCCAATCCTTCACAAATAATCCTGTTTCCATTTCTATCCGGAGTCGTACTATCAATTTCGATACCAGCCCTATCGAGAAGATTTATCTCATCACTAGTGACTTCAAGATTCGATACCTTCACTCGAGACTTCTTGCGGAATATGCTATTCACTTTCGCGAACACGCCGTCTGGGTCCTGTGGGCTAATACCCCTCAATTTTTCCGCCCATTGATTGCTGACCTCACTCCTGAAGTATGACCGGATTAAGTTCCGGACATTCTTCAGATGTAATTTCAACAAAGACAACGAGGGATGGTTGTAGTCCAAAAATCGTCGATAAATATTGTTGACGCGTGTGAGAAGGAGGCTTTTCAATCTTTTCAACCTTGCGATGGTTGGTGTTTCATATCCTTCCATATTGTTTCGATGTTTAATCTTGGGAACTACTTTCTCAATCGTTTCCAACGTCAGCTTCTCTAACTTCGACAAATAGACATCTATTTCATCGTTAGTTAGATTTCTGTCATTAGGAACCATTGAGCAAGAGTTGCCGCCATCAGAAGGGGGACATTGCTTCTGGTACTCCCGATTAAACTTCTTTTGAAACTTTCCCCAGTCTGTTTTTTTGAAATTCAACCGATGATTTTCATGTTGAACTGGAATGAGGAAGAAATCATCCCTGTGATGATTGATTTCCATTACGATTGCGTTATGGTCGCTATCATAAGGAAGCACCTGCAGTTTCCGTTGAGGACTATTAAAGTTGAATTCGAGTCTTGCGTCAGCAATGCAAAGGTCCAAATATGAATTTGTCCTAGGGTATGTTGGGAACTCCGACCCATATAGATTGCACCTGTATTCAATTTGGTTCTCTGTTATCCACGATTTCAGGAATACACCTCTTGGATTATTGGTGGCGTTCAGCCATGATGTATGCTTGGCGTTCAGGTCACCAGCAAGAATATAATAGTTATGCAGCCTGTTCAATTCGAGTATTTCGAACAAGGAATTGAGTTCCTCCTTGAGCTTGAGAACAGTTCCACCAGTTGCATAGGCAGAGATAACGAAGAGGTTATCCCCACCTGGCAGTGAGATTTTGATAACGGACACTTCAAGAGATTCAAAGCTTTTGAATTCGACTTTTTCAATATTTTGGAAGCGATAGGGTCTTCGAACCAATATCCCGGTGCCACCTCCCCCATCACCTGTTACCCTATCGTTTCTTACGAACTCAAAATCCTTGAATCCCATGGAGTGCCATGAACTGAGGTGGGTTTCGGTGAGAAGCAGGATGTCAGGCTTTTGTCTGGCAATGAATTCAAGGAGATAATCACGCCGATGTAAAGTAACAATGGAGTTGACGTTGATCGAGATGAGACGAATCCTATCCATGGTAATGTGGCTGGATGACAACTTATTTGGAGGCATTTGAAAGTCCTAAACGCTGAAAAACAATGTTAATTTTCGAATCTTGTTTATCGATTCGCTCCGATAAGGAATTTAGTTGTTGATAAATTTTAAGGAGCAGCTCATTATTGCTACTTACATTATTTATTTTATTTACATTGTCTGCTGGTCCTCTCGCAGCAAGTGCAAATGACACCCCGGGCTTGACGAAGTTGGTAGGTATCGAACTGCGGTGTGCTTGAATTTGTTTTGATGTGACTTTAACCTTTGCATCTTGATACCGGGGGCATCCTCGATATGATGCTGGATGACCAAAGGCACCGGAGTTCACACAATATAGTTTTTCTTTTGGCTCCGCCTGAGCCAATTTGCACTCGCCGGGAACATGGATGTCTTTGCATTTCACACACCTATATTTCATGGCGCAATTGGCAGCCGAATGCCCGAATCTTTGACACCTGTAGCACTGGTTGACCTCACTTTTCTGGAGGCGTTCCCACCTCACCACGCGGAAGTTCAAGTACCGTATTTTCTGCAGCGCACTCGAACTACTTTTGCTGGAAATTTGGACTAAGTAGTGAGGCAAGTTTTTGCGCTCCACAATCGATCTTCTCGTTGCAAAATTTTTAACTGAAATAAACTGTATTTCTGGTGCAGCTTCTTGCAGCACCTGAAGGAGATCGATTGTGTCCTCACCACAGTCCAGACCCTTCAATAAAAAGGTTTGGTTCTTCTCGCTTTTCGGGGTGTACGTGAAATGTGGAACATCTCCAGAATTTAAGGCACTTTTTGTTGCCTCGAAATCAACCAGCGACTTTGTCCTTATTGTCAACTTATCGGCATTGACTCTTTTTATCTGAAAATCTTTTAGTTGATTTTCGGCTGCCAGAAGCCGAACCATATCTTTTCCCGTTTGCCCAAACACATTGATTGGTGGGACTTTCTCTTTTTTTTCATTAATGTTAACGGACGGACCAGCAGACGGACCAGCAGACAAACCTTTTGGTTTTTTCTCCCGGTTTTTAACTCTAAGATATTCAATGAAATTATTTTCTAATTTTGACGTTTTACCTGTATCCTCTTCAACATCCATTGTTTCTTCCAGACCAGCTAGCGCTGCATAATAATTCTTGCTTTCGTTTGCGCCTCCTGCGCTGAGGACATCCTCTTGATGAGCTTCCTGTGGCTTCTTAATTTTCTTTTCTTCGGTTTTTGGGTTTGTTTGTCGGCCTTTCTTGCTTTCGTTATCCTTGTTGAACGTTAACGTTCCAACAAGTGCTTCCAAAGATTTAACTCGCAGCTTGAGTTCTTCATTTTCTTTTTCGATTTTTTCAGCTCTATCTTTTTCGTGGATAAGCTGTTCGATTTCCGTAACCGATAGGATTGTCGGTTTTTCTGCTTTATTCTCGTGACTTCTTTTTAGTTTTTTTTCGCCCATCATCATTGGCAGTGGGCATGATCCTGATTGATGGCTGAAGCCATCGGGCTCCTCCATCTCGTCGCTTTCGCAGCGAGACTGGAGGGAATGTTCTCAGACCGGGACTTCCCTTGAACGTATTTCCGCTTTTGATATTTCTTCAGGAAATGAATTTCAGGTATTCGATAAATGCTCGAATAATATCGACGGTGATAGTTTTCCCAATAAAATCAAAATTTGCTTTTGACTGGCTCGTAAAAAAATATTGCAATTGTTTGAAACTGACTTTTGCAAAAAATTAATTAATTTTTAAAATTAATGACAGGAGCGATTAAAAACACGTCTACACGCAACGAGTGCTAGACGTAGAATTATTAAAAACACGTCTACACACAACGAGTGCTGGTGTTTTTTGTTGCATAGTTTTGAGTTTCAGCTCAGGTTGTATTTAGAATTAGGGATAGGGTTGAGTATTTTAGATAGGTATATGTTATGTTTATCATTTAAGGTTTAGAGATAAGGTTTAAAGTTTAGGTTAGGAATATTGTGATAGCAATTTTTTTAAAGTATAAGATAACGTGTTTTGATTGAATTTTATTAGAATTAGGTTATAACATATCAGTTCACTAGTGTATTGAAATTATAAATAATTTTTGAATATTGTTGGTTAGTTTTTCCTTTTTCTTGTTGAATCATAAAATATGTAATAATCTTAATGAGAGCCATTAAGGTTTAGTATTTTTATTGTTTAGAATTTGCTTTATATTCTTCAAAAATTTACAGCGATAGTATTGAATAAAGCACTTTTGACTTTGCGGCATTGATTTAATAACATTCCGCATTTGAGAATATTGTTGCTAATTTTTCTTATCTTCGGAACTGATAAAATAATACATGAATGCAATTAACTCTAAGTGAAATGAATCCAAAACTTATTAAAAATTTTACCTAAATTCTTTCGGTGAATCATGATCGAGCAAAAATCTATAGCCATTAAAAAAATAAGCTGATAGAAGTGACAATCTTTTGGGATGAAATGCTATAAAGTGCATTAAATCTTAAGTAAGTCTTGCTATTAAGCTTTCGAGATTCTCTGATTTGTAGTGTTTCATTTCTATAAATGCTGAGTAAAAATTTGATCATTTCTAATGGGTCTTTAACCCTCAATTAGCTTTCATCATGATAGAGTACCAATAATTTTTAAAATATCACTAAAAGTTTAATGAAGTCTAATTATAGACTATAATCTACAGTTTATCAATCCAAGCAATCTTGAATGAACTTACTTTTACAGAAAATTGTTTGAAATAATTCAGCTTTCTGGGTAGGTCAACCAAATGATGACAAAATAAGTTTTAACTTGCATCTCTGACATACTGAACTGCTAATTTGTTATGCAGACCAAGCAAAAGAATGTAAGATGTATGATGGTGCTGATTAAAAGGATGTAATTATATTTGTTTATTCTTCGATTTAAATGGATAGTGTTCTTGAGATCTTTAATTTTTTGTGTTTGTATGTATTTTAAATGTGGTTTATGTTTAATTTAACTTTTTGAATAATATTAATATAGTAAATACTTAAAACTAGTAATCATTAAGAGTAAAAAAATATTTTAAAATACAAGGATAATGACATGTAGTTATAGCTTGTAGGACTTACGATCGCCCACCCAAAAATTTACATGAGTCAAGTACCACGAATAATGAAAAAAAACATCAACATACAATTTATTTTGTTTATTTCCATGAATAATACGAATATCTAAAACAATACCAGTATACCAGGAATCTTACAATAAAATAACGTTCAACTCAGCTCTTCTTGTTTGAAGCGTTCTTCAACGATTTTTTCACTAAGTGCTTTGATTTGCTTCCGCGTTGGCACCGAAGGATCACCTCGTTCTTCTTCTTCAATTAAAGCTAAGGGTTTTTATTTATCGGATTATTAAGGAATCTTTTGAAAGTAACAAGAAAACTTACGTATTGCCTCAACACTCTTTTCTTCAGCTGGTTCAGTTCTGATTAAGCTTCGAATGTATGCTTTATGGAACTCTTTATTCATTTCATTGAGATCAGTGTCTGCCCTCCTTTGAAGGTATACATTCATCAATATTTGAACACGATCCTTCACGCCACGAATCAGTTTTTCCGCTGGCAAATACAGGAAGTATATTTTCATGGTATTCAGAAATTAATTGTAAAAATAAAATCGTACGACTTGTCTCCAAAGGTCTAGGAGGGTAAGCTTTCGGCTGGAAGGATGAAAATTGCAAAAGAGGAAGTTTTAGATCTTGATTTGGATAATCTCGTCGTGATGAGAGCAATGGTTCAGAAACATGACGCAGCGTATCAGCAACTTGGTTAAGCGAATATCTGTCAAGGGCGTACATCTACCAAATCATTAAAAAGTAAGTTTTATGTGATACCTTAAATAGCACATTATTTCGCCACGTTGCTTAAGATGATCAGCCATATCATCACGTGCTTTCTTTTCCTGCGCGATAGCCTGCTTCAATTCTTTGACTTTATATTTGCGTCTAAAAGAACGAACTTTTTTATTTTGCAAACAAAATTTTGATTCCTTACGCATTTGACTCGTCTGTTACGTTATATTTTAATGATTCTATCAGCAGATCAGCACGTTCATCCTTATCTTCAAGTACGGCCTTTTCGGTTTGCGTACTTGCTACTCTTTCTTCCAATTGTTGATTTCCCCGTATTTGCTGTTTCATTCTGGAAATTATCAATTAGAGTTTTTTGAACCCAGTTTAATTTTGTTAGAAACCTTGGATAAACTTCTCTTGCTCTTGCACATAGAGTTACTTGTTTTACTTGCTTCATTACTTTTTCAATATCTTCTAAATTTTTCTTAAGATTTGTCATACTTGCAGTCTCTCGGTCATATCGGTTTGGGAAAATTTCAAAGTCGCTCTATATTGATAAATACAAATGTCTATGAAATGTTGAAAATTCTCAGATACAGCGCAAAGCATATGGAAAACATAAAATCACAGAACTATTACTAGTATAGTATACTATTTATAAAACTTTTAGAAAAAAAAAAGAAATTGAAAATCGACTTCAAAGTGCACTAGAAAAGGCGAAATAACGCCCTCGAAAGAAGCGAATAATCGGAGCGAAGTTAGACAGGGACTGTTGGGATGGCAACACCGATCATGCCAGAAGAGGACTTGTCTTTTGTCATCGAGTAGTAGAGTCAAGTCTAAGCTTACGGAGCTTATGTTGTAATCGCAAAGGATAATAAACTATTATAAAATATATATATATATATATATATATATATATATATATATATATATTTATATATATATATATATATATATATATATATATATATTTATATATATATATATATATATATATATATATTTATATATAGATATATATATATATATATATATATATATATATATATATATATAGATATATATATATATATATATTTATTTATATATATATAGATATATATATATATATATATATATATATATATATTTTAACTAGTCTTGTATCATTGTTTCTACGCAATCAGCCCTTTTTTCATTAATTTGTGCCTGTGTCCAAAAAGCAGATTGCATAGTGTCTGGAAAGCAACGAAAGCTGACCAAAGCGTTCAAAAGAACAGTACTGGGTCGGAAAGCTGATGACCACCGTTTCTAGGATGCGCACGAAATAATCTTCATCGATTACCTACAGAGGCAAAGAACAGTCATATGGGACTATTATAAAGCGTTATTGGACAAACTAAATGAACGGCCCGTATGGCGAAGACAGAAATTCTGTATTATCACGATATACAACTGATACACGTCCTTGAAAGCGATGGTCAAATTCGACCAATCATTGTACTTGACTTAGACCCAAGCAACTTTTATTTGCTCCCAAACCTCCACCGGTGGCTCGAGGAAATGAAATTCCGATCGAATGTGGAGGTTATCGCAAATACCATGGCGTTTGACATGCTTTCCACATCGCCGTATACATAAACGTACCTGGGTATCACCGGAGGACAACACACGCCAGATCCATCATGTTCTCATCCAGCAACGTTGTACCTCAAGCATATTTGTGTATTTAGCCACCAAAATAACGAAAACGGGTAATGAAAGAGACGAAATACGCCCAAGAATATAGCTTGCAAGTAAAATATTTTATTCAGTTTTGATGATATTGAAGACCAGCTGCATACACAGGAAAACAAAGCTCTAAGTATACAAATCTGTGATAAGACCTATGTTATGCTATGGGTGTGAAACATGGACCCTAACCCAAGCATCCGCAAATATAATGAACGCCTTTGAGCGACGGGCCCTGAGGCGAATAATCGGAACGAAGCTAGACGGAGACTTATGGCGAATTCGATACAACCATGAGCTGTTCAAAATTTTTGACGAACCGGAGGTCGCAAGGATCGTTAGACTGCGGAAGTTGACGAACAATGGATACCCAAAAAGGTAATCGTTGGGTAACTGAAAACGAGGAAACGGTAGTCTGGAAAGGTCGATGAAGACAGCTCATCGCTGCTCGGATTTCGAAATTGGAGAATGCGGTCAATGGACCAAGATAGTTGGAGGCGCTATTTACACGAAGCAGAGGCCCAAGAAGGGCTGTAGTGCTAAGAAGAAGAAGAAGAAGAATATATAGGTAGGAAAACCAGGACGAAGAGAGAAAATTATGAAAATCTCAGAAGAATAGCGAATAAGATAATTAGAATTACGAAAAGAAAGTACTATGGCAACCAATTGAGAAGTATTGATGTAAGTCTAGCGAACAATAACACAATCAAGACTACAAAGTAATGAAAATCATAAAACGTGGTTATTAGCCCAAGACCATGCTCTGCCACGATAGCATCGGCAATATCAACGCTGATGAAAACAGGATTAGAAAAGATGGACATCATATTTCAAAGACCTAATTAATCCTCTGCACCGCTATAGAGCGTTGAAGCTTATAGATGTTCTCGGAAAGCTTCCATTGGCCCCACTAGCTCTGGATTAAGTTTATTCCACCATCAAAGCCCAGAAGAATAATAAAGCGCCGGGTATCGATGAAATTCCAGCGGAGTTCATAAAATATGGTGGCAGCGGTGTTCAAAAAGCCATCCACAAAGTGATCCAGCACATTTGGCAACAAGAACATGAGTGAAGCCAGTCAATTATATTGCCTATCCACAAAAAAGGTGACAAGTTACAGTGCGAAAACATAGAGACATATCATTTCTTTGTTCGGCGTACAAAATATTTTCAAAAATCTTAGAAAAGAAAATCGGATAATGCGCCAACAGTATTATTGGGGAGTAAAAAGGTTGGTTTAGAGCAGGTAGGTAGACCAATTGTTCATAGTCAAGCAGGTATTTGAAAATCGCTGAAGGTTCAATATAGATGTACACCAAAGTTCGTTGACTTTAAGCAAGCATACAATAGTATTGATCGTAACGTACTGTACCAAACAATGCTTTGCTTTGGCATCCCAGCCAAATTAGTCCGTCTCACAAAAATAGCAATGACGTCGACAAGCCCCCTAGTCCACATCGATAACCAACTTTCTGGCACCTTTGGGCTGGAACACAAGAGGTATGTTACTATGCAAAATGACCCAAGTGATAGCCGTTGCGGACGAAATCAATGTCTTGTCACTGTTATTAACAAATGCCCAAGAACTTTTTCTGAAATTCGACAGCGAAGCAAAAATAGTAGGGCTATAAATCAATGAGAATAAAATAAACTCAATGACGCAGTCGAGGAAAAATATCTCAAATGCCAAAATATCATAATTGGTGACTACGATATTGAAAAAGTAGGCAAATTTGTATATTTAATCGCTAAAATAACGAGAATCAGTAATGAAAGACACGAAATGCGTTGAAGAGTACAGCTTGCAAACAAAATATTTTATTGAGTTGTGACAACCTTGAAGGTCAGCTGCATACACAAGAAAATAAAGTTGCAAGTATACAAATCTGTGATAAGACCTGTGCTTTGCTTTGGATGTGAAACATGGGCCCTAACTCAAGCATCTGCACATTTATTGAACGCTTTTGAAAGTCGAATTGTGAAACGAGTAATCGGAGTGAAGCTAGACGGGGACCAATGGCGAATTCGTTACACTCATGATTTGTATGAAATTTTTGACGTGATAGAGTGCACAACGATTGTAGGACTGTGGGCTGGCCACATGAATCGTATGGACAAACAACGGCTACCCAAACAGATATTCGCTGGAAGAACTGAAGGCCGGATACCAGTGAGAAACCGAGGAAATACTGATCTGACTCGGTCGAAGAACTTGGTTCATCGCTGTTTAGATTTTGAAATTGAAGGACGCGGTCAATGGACAGATACAGTTAGGGGCACTATTTGCAGGAAGTAAAGGTCTAAGAGAGGCTAACGCACTATGAAGAAAAAGAAGAAGATTTTGAAAGTTGGGAGTTTTCTTACTACAGAAAGAGCATCGAAATACTAAAAAATCGCTTTACCAGGTGTATAACTCTAGAAGGCAGCTATGTTGAGGAATATGCATGCCTCTAAAAATTAAAAAACCCTGCCTTAAAAACGACTTTTAGAACAAGGTGGGTGTATCAATTCTCCTCAGGCCATCACTCTTATCGGATACACACATGGCGACCACCATGCTTATTTATTATTGATGATTCGACCCTTTTTACATCAAAAAACAAGCACAACTAAGACTAGGTACAATAGTGCACCGAGTGAGATTGGATGACTGCTCGCGAGTTCAGGTTAGCACTGGAAAAAACCGAAGTGGTCATCTGGACAAAAAAGACAATCTTTAGAGCAAGGATGATCAGGATTGAAGACGTACTAATCGAATCGAAGTCAGTGGTGAAGTACTTGGGGCTACTGATCGACTCGAAGCTGAGTTTCTCTGAGCAAATCAGGGCAATGGCTGAGAAGGTGGCTTCGGGAGTACCGGCTTTGAATCGACCTATAGCCAACGTATGGGGACCCAACCCATCAAGAAGACGCCTCTTGAAAAGTGCTATAGAGTCAGTGCTACTATATGGAGCAGAAATATAGAGGGATGCTCTCAGTTAGGAGGTAAACCCAAAAAGCTGGGCATAGGTACAAAGAAGAGGAGCACTGACGATTGCATCTTCATATCTGACAGTCTCTGACTCGACGGTGAGAGTTATTGAAGGCGCGATACCTGCTGTCCTCCTTGCTAGAGAGCGCCGCGCTATTTACTTGCGTCAAAACGAGGACGCAAGGGAGATGGTTGAACGCGAGGAGGGACAGCGCTCACTAATGATTGACAGCAGTCTTGGATAAATTGCACAAAGGAAAGATTAACTGCGGGCCTCATCTCGGGTGTGAGACCGTGGCTTAATCGAAAATATGGTGAGACTGACTTCTATCTGACCCAGTTTTTGAGCGGGCATGGGTGTTTTCAGTCTTACTTGGGACTGGTAAGTCACGGTCACCCGATGGTCGGTTTTGCCCAGGAGAGGAAGACGGTGCCTGCCACACATATTTTGTGTGCCCAAAATGGGGCAGGCTGTGACGGGACGTATACAGGGAGACGACAGAGCTCACGCTGGATATTATAGTCGCGGTATTACTAAATCAGTTGACAAATGGAACCAGGTGGCATATTATGTTTGGGCAGTTCTTAAAGATGAAAGGGACTCCCGGCAGCTGGAGGCGTTAGGGCTGGAGATCACTTGTCTGGCAGTTCCTCTTTCCTCCCGCAAGAGCGAGATCCTCTAGCTTGAAGGCACCACACGGCGTAACAAAACGAGACCTAGCCCGAAGTAATGTGTCAAACGGTTCGGGCTAGGTTCTCAAGTTGACAGGGCAGGTGTTTAGTGGGTAGTTCAATCGCTTGCGAGCATGGGAGTCCCATACTCAGTGCATAAATGACATTCACCTCCCAACCACAAAAGAAGTTTACTTTGGTTATCGCATAAATGGTCAAATGCCTGGCACGAAAACTAAATTGGTAGCTCGATGTCCTTATATTTTTCAAAATGGGCGATTAATGCTTGTTTCAGTATCATCACAAACACCTTGCTGATGTTGGGAAGCAAGCTGATAGAGCAACAGCTTTCAGGGCGCGAGAATTCCTTTCCCTTCTTCAAGATCGGCAATATGTTGGCTTTTTTTGCTGATTTGGGAAATATAAATTGTTTAGCTGGTTGTTGAACAATATGCAATAAATTCTAATAGCAATCTCTGGCAAATACGGTCGTACTTCTCTCTTGGCTCCCTTTCTCAGGGTGTGGTCAGTAAATCAATTAAAAATTAGTTTCAATCACAGCAAGCTTCTGTAAAGCGTCATATACAATTCTAATTCCATCTTTATCTGGAGTCATATTGTTAATTCGAAACCAGCCCTATCTAGAAGATCTAACTGACTACTAGCGACTTTAAGGTTCGATAAATTCACTCGAGACGTCTTACGAAGTATATTATTCACTTTTGTGAGCACGCCATGCCAATCATAATTTGAAATGATTAAAGTGCATGGAAAAGGAAAACTGATAAACGCAGGTCGATGGGAAAATCAAACAAGCGCTGATCTATGATAAAAGAATGCCACTCAGATTTCAAAATTGTACGATGCAGTTTCTGAGTCAATACTACTAGTAGCGTTTCAAATGAAAAGTAAAGATTTGATAAGCACTGTAATAATACGATGCTAATGAAGATCTTAAATTAGTTTTGAGCTCTTGAGTTCACCAATGGGGCTTACTCGGTCTGAATATGTGTCGAGAGAATTACGGAATTTCCGCCATTTCTCTTTGCAAATGGCAACACATATGAGGTAAAAAGTTTTATATCTCTCCCCTTTTCTCCCAAAAGTAAAAAACAAATTAGATAAATTCTAGTTAACTGAACTTAACAAGTTACTCACATCCTTTCGCACAAGTTTCCTTAGTTCTGAAGAACTTGAAGCCATTTTTTGACGTGCAGCCATTAATGTTGCCAATCTCTCTTGCATCGATTTCCTTGTTTGCTCTTCAAGAATCTAAAAAGATAATACGTTATGTCAGTTGTTAGATTTAGATTATTAATACTTACATTGTACTCCACAATTAAGTTAGCAACTTTTCCGAGTGCAGGGCGGCCCAAATGTATGACTTGGCTTATGAAGTTTGATTGCTCGTGTATATCATCTTCAAGAGAATTCAAAACTGGTCCATAATATATAGCATCCTTATGAAGAAATCTAATTTTATTTAAAATTCCATGGAACCCCGCCGAGTAACACTTACTTGATATAATGCATGACGAACTGTCTGATAGGCTCTTGCTACAGTTTTCAGCGCTCTCAGTCGTGTTTCTGAATTTTTGAGCTCCATTCGAAATTCCTTAGCAGCAATTTCATCAGGTAGAATGAATTCATTTTGGTATTTCACCCGATCTTGAAGTTTGGAAAGCTCTAACTGAAAGTTTAAACATAAATTTGAAGATCTAAATTGGTTTACCTTAGAGCAGAGGATATAAGGCGATAATCTACAAGCTATTGATTTGATTTCTAGTGAAGTCTCAACTGCTAATCAAATTCAACTCTGCGTTTACTTACAAGAGTTTGCTCATATTTCTTAGTCATTTGTTGCTTTTTGTAATTCAAACGATCTTGCTCTTTTCGCTTTACAAATGTTCTTTGATTGATGTTGTCCGGGATCATGTGAATGGGCATTCTTTGATATAACCTAGACAGTTCCTTGTGTTTCCGCAAAATATTTCGTATTCGTTGCGAGTCTCCATAAAGAGCAACTTTTAACTTTGAGCGACCATCGTTGCATTCCTTCTTGAGTTTGTTGAGAGTACTTGTTTGCTTCCGCTTGTTTCCAACTCCCTGTGCATAGTTAAAAGCTTTGTGCTTCTCTATAAAAAATAATACCAATTGAACAACTCCATTTCAATATATGCAAACATATTCGATACCTAAAAGATCAACCATGCATCGATATTCGGCCACTCTGCTACTTGGCGTCCATTTGGAATCGATGAAAAAGTGATTTCTTACGAAGCGTTCACCAAATAGAGCATGATGCTTTGGTGCACGAGGTACAAAAGGTTCAATATCTTCTTGCATCTTCATGTTGATGGGCTTATTTTTTTTACAATATCTGGATTTCACAAAAAACGATAATTCTCTAAAATATGTAAGAACAATTTGAAGCTTCAATTGCACGGAATATTTGACTGGAGAGAGTCTATCCTTGAATGACTGTACACATTTCCTAAAAGTACTTCGACATTAGTGGCGAAGCCTTACTTGTTCACTATTCAGCATTTAAGGCGATTTAAAGTGCAAAATAATTGTTTACTTGCCAAAATTTGCTGAACATTTTTGAACTAACAATGACCTACAAAAAACAAACAGTCACGCCAGATTATAAAATCATATTGAAATATTAACACAAATATCTGCTCGCTACACGCCTCCAAAACTTGTAATTGATTGACCTTTATGATACATCTTCACCATCGTCTTCATTACAATCTCCGCAGCTTCTTACAATGAAATTGCATGTAGAATAGTTTAACCTAATGTAGGCGAGACCTTGATGCGGCTGTTCTTGTAAATCTTTTCACACGCGATCCAAAATTTCATTTCAAGGGTCAAACCTTTTGCATCATTTCACTCGATTTAAATCAACAGTGATTTTTTAGCTGTTGGGAATGATGAGATTTCTGTGCAAAAACAATTTAAGCAATATCATAAAGTATCAATTTTCCCGGGGCGATAGCATCTTTTTTTCCGAAGAGGTGTGAACTCGCTCATTTCGGTGTAACCTTTCATTGGATTTTCATCATGTCGTTGTAGTCTCCACAGTCTTCGGAAGATAGATGGGTAGTTACTCAATTTCAAAAGGTAACGAAAAATCACTTAATTCTACACCTTGAACACAAAACGGAATGTGATGGATGAACAATTTCTCATGCCATCTGCATAGTTGAATAGAAGATACTTTGGATCTTGGCTGGGTGCCCAAAGATAAACAAGAGGTAGCAAAACTCGTCTTTTATTGTTTCTTGGACGGAGAGGATTACTACCGTTTGGTAACAATTCATAGGTAAAAGTTTAATCACCAAACAATCATAGATAAATGAATCTTTATTGTCACACCTACTTGCCCAAACTTGAACTCAGTGGAATGTTGACGAATGGAAATGAGAGTGTAAGCTCAGTTTAATGAAAATTATTCTTTATGTATTTGTTCAACTACTAACTACTTTTTAAAGCTTAATTCTTTCTTCATCGAAAATAACAATCGTATGCTAAACCCAATATTTTCAAATAATAACGTCTATAACGCAGAAAATTTCTAACAAAAATAGTTTTTAAACAAGTTGGGTAGACAGACCTACGTTCATATCAGAAGGGTTTTGTACTCAACTTACAAAATGCAGTAACCAGCAACGAATAAAATCAAGAAACATGTCAAAACGATTTTATTGGAGAAAATATTGTATGAAATTCGAGGATCATACTATTATTAACAAAGTTGAACGTATTTAGATTTCTGAAGTATTTGTTATTGTTATATCGATAAATATCTCCCTTGATAATTTTTTTCAGAGTTTTTATATCACAGGTGTTCATTCACAAGGGAGGAAACACATTTTTCATGCATTTCCCCTCCTGGCACCCACTGAAGCAAAAACTGTCAGTTTAAGACCTGTTTTGAAAAGCTCTATTAAAGAACTTTCATTTGATACTCATATCGGCTACCTTTGATGAATTTTTTTTTCAGGGGCCACTCCCCTGTACTGTAATCATCGATTCATGGCCTATTTTTTCGAATCCTAGAATGTTTACAAAGCCCTTTTGTTAGGAGCTCTCTCCTGCCTCTTCAACTTGTTTCACATATGAGTATTTATTGTAGGTACTCATCTTCAGTCATTCATTAAATTGAATCAAGTGTTAAAATCATGCACCTTAAACGTTCAAATTGGGGAAAAATAACTCAAAATTATTCAATCTCCGCATTTAAAAAGCCACTATTTTTTTGACGATTACTGATACCACCAACTGAACCGATTCTCAAAGATATTCATGATGTCTATCATTCCTGAAATTTTCACGCAAATCCTAGCAAAGCTGTAGTGGCTAAGTCGGTAAAAAGCGCATATGGTTCCATAGTAATACGAGGGTCATTCAACAAGTACTTAGCCTCACCGCCCTATAGCGCTGCTATTTACCATCGTGTAGTACATTCTTTAAGTAGCCTACTGTCAAAGTTTCAGTCAATTCCCTTCATTAATTTTGTTTTGATAGCCTTTGGAAGCGAGCGTGTCGGTCGGTTGTACAAAAATGGAAAAAGAACAATATCGTTCAATGATTAGATTCTTGTTTTTGGAAGGGAAAACGCGCAGCGAAATCAAAGATCGCTTGGATGCTGTGTACGGTGACTCTTCTCCTTCGATGGCGACCGTTAAGAATTGGTTCAACGAGTTTGTTCGTGGCTGCAAGTCAGTTTTTGATGAGCCACGCCCAGGTGCCCCGAAAACGGCTGCGACGGAAGCAAACGTTAAAAAAATTCACGATCTCGTGTTGGCAGACCGTCGATTGAAGATTCGCGAGATAGCTGAGCCTATGGGCATCGCAGAAAGAATGGTGCATCATATTCTACACGAAGAACTGGGCATGAGAAAGCTGTCGCCGCGTTTGCTCACACCGGAAAACAAACGCAACCGTGAGACCACATCGGCGACGTGTTTGGCGCTGTTTCAGCGCAATCTGGCGGAGTTCTTGCGTCGTTTTGTGACCGTCAATAAAACATGGATTCATTGGTATACACCAGAGATCAAGGAACAGTCGAAACAGTGGACTTCACCCAGCGAACGTGCTCCGAAGAAGACGAAGACTGTTCGATCGGCCGGAAAGGTGATGGCCACCGTTTTCTGGGGTTCACAAGGTATGATCCACATCGATTACCTCGAGAAGGGTAAATCAATCATGGGGCGCTACTATGCAGACTTATTGGGCTGATTTGATGTCAAATTGAAGAAAAGCGGCCCCGCTGGGCGAAGAAAAAGTGCTGTTCCACCACGACAAAGCACCGGCTCACACAGCCGCCGTCGCCATGACCAAATTGGTCGAATTGCGCTACGAATTGCTGCCCCATCCACCGTACTCACCAGGTTTGGCTCCCTGTGACTACTTTTTGTTTCCAAACCTGAAAAAATCACTCGCCGGGAATAGATTTGGGTCAAGTGAGGAGGTCATCGCCGCCACGGAGGTCTATTTTGTAGCCCTCGAGAAAATGTATTTTTTGGACGGGTTGAAAAAGTTAGAGCATCGCTGGTCCAAGTGTATCGAGCTTGAAGGAGATTATGTGGAAAAATAAATTGCCACCTTTCCAAAATTTTTGTTTTTCTTCTGTAGACTAAATACTTGTTGAATGACCCTCGTACAGCGCATATTGTTCTATAGAAATACAAAAAAAAATTTCGTTAAATACCATTCGATCTTTATGCAAATTTAAGAAAAGATCAATCTTATATAAAGTCATCTGTGTGCTGAATTTTATTGAATTTAAGGGTGCCGTTAAGATTTTATTCAAGAAAACATAAAATCGATAAATCATACTATTACGAACAAAGTTGAGTGAATTTCGACTTCTCATGTATTTGTTGTTGTTGTACTCATAAAGGCCTATATTCGTGATTTTTTTCAGATTTCTCAAATGAAAGGTGTCCAATCGGGGGGGGGTATGCGAAAAGTTCGCACGTTTCCCCTTCCCCTGCCCCCCTCGGTACCGGCAAGGCAATTTTAAGAATTGTTTTGAAAAGATCTCATTAAGACCTTTCCAATGACACCCTATTCTTCCACCAATGTTGACAATTTTTTGCTGAGGGGTCACCTCCCTATATGGGGAGGCCCCCTTAAATCCCTTAGATAAAATTTCCCATCCCAAAACTTTCAAGAAGTCACCACTTCTGATCTTTCTAGTAAGTTTCATAGTTGTAGCTGTTATAGTTTCGGAGAAAAAGTGCTTGGACATACAGATGGACGGACAGACGGACACAGGTCGTGGTTGCAATAGGGTTTTGTATTTTAGTACAAAACCCTAAAAAAAGAATTATGAATATTTCATACAGTTGGCACTTGACAGTACCTTTGGATATTGTGAATTTTTTTGAACACCGTTTTAAGATTGGTGTCTGAGTCCATCTGTCTATTGGCTGTCTACTCTGTCCGTGTGTCTGCGTGATTTTTCTCAGGAACTATAATAACTAGAATCACCAAACTGCTCAGAATTGTTGTTCTAACGAACAAAATTGAAAAGATAATGAAGTCTCACCATAGAAGGGTGTGACTACTCAATAATTTTTTTCATCTAAGATTGTTTGATAGGGTTTCAAATGATTTTCAGGGCATTCTGGAAGAAATTTTTCAAAAAACCTACTAGTTTCTGTCCTATCTATCCACCTGTCTGTCCATGTGGCCGTTTGCCCGTCCGTCTGTCCATCTATCCGTCTTTCCGTGCGTCATAAGAAATTTCTTTCGAAACGATAGAAGCTACAAAGCTCAAATTTTGTGAAAAAGTCAGAAGTGGTGGTCTCTCAAAATGTTAGGTTTTATCAAATATATCAAAATTTTTTACGGGGGTCCTCCTTTATAACGAAGTGTCCCTTAAAAATTTTTTTTATTAAATGTAGTCGAGTCGGGTATGAAATGAAAGGTCTGAGCACTTTCAGAATCTGATAAATAAGTCATTTTTTGCATTAAGAGTCCAGGGGGAGATACAATATTTCTGTTACCTACCCTCACGATTGGACACCTTTGAGCCAAAAATTTGAAAAAATGGCAAAGATGGATTTTTATGAGTCCAGGGGCAACAAATACCTCAGAAATAAAATTCACTCAACACTGTTAATAATGGTATGATTTGCAAATTTTACATTTTCCACCAACAATTTGAACGGTGCCCTTAAACTTTTAAAAGTTTTACATTTATTTAGGTTGGTATAAGACCCTAATGTCTACAAAATTTCATAGAAATCAAATCGTAACTAACTGAGTTATCACCATTTCAATTGCAATTACAAAAATAATAACACATGTTGATAGTTAATATATATTTCAAGTTGACCAAGGCATTCTTATTTTCTTCTTACTTTCATGAAAATTTAAAGAATAGTGATTTGTTTGAATATGTTCAATGAGCCGGGCATTCAGAAAAAATATTTAACATGGAATAAATCGCGCTGTTATGTGCTTATGAACGAAACCCTGTATCTTTTGGATAAATTTTAACGTTTTCTTAAACAAGTATTGGGTGAATAGTTAACATCTTCTTTTCTTCTTCTTCTTAGCACTGCAGCCCCTCTCAGGCCTTTGCTTCCTGCAAATAGCGCCTCCAACTGTCTTGGTCCATTGACCGGGTCCTCTAATTTTGAAATCCGAGCAGCGATGAACTGTCTTCGTTGACTGAGTCAGACCAGCGTTTCCTCGGTTTCCCCACTTCAGTTCTCCCAACGAATGCCTTGAATAGTTAACATCTTCTTTTCTTCTTCTTCTTAGCACTGCAGCCCCTCTCAGGCCTTTGCTTCCTGCAAATAGCGCCTCCAACTGTCTTGGTCCATTGACCGGGTCCTCTAATTTTGAAATCCGAGCAGCGATGAACTGTCTTCGTTGACTGAGTCAGACCAGCGTTTCCTCGGTTTCCCCACTTCAGTTCTCCCAACGAATGCCTTTTTGAGTATCTGTTGTTCATCCATACGATTTAATTGTTCAGCTCATTGCAGCTTCCGCAATCTAACAATCGTTAAGACCTCCGGTTCGCCACAAATTTCATACAGCTCAGGGCTGTATCGAATTAGTCATTGGTCCCCTTCTAGCTTCGCTCCGATTATTCGCCTCTGGACCCGTCGCTCAATGTGTTCCCGGATGCTTGGGTTAGGGTCCATGTTTCACACGCATAGCATGACACAGGTCTTATCACAGATTTGTATACTTGGCGCTTTGTTTTCCTGTGTATCCAGCTGGTATTCAAGACCGTCAAAACGGAAAAAATATTTTGTTTGCGAGCTATATTCTTCGGCGTATTTCGTCTCTTTCATTACCCATTTTCATTACACAAATTTGTCCACATTTTCGATACTGCATTTGCCAAATGTGATATTTTGTGTATTTGAGGTACTCTTCCTTGACTGCGTCATGAGCTTTGTTTAATTTTCATTGATTTGTAGCCCTGCTAGTTTTGCTTCACTGTTGAGTTTCAGGAAGAGTTCTTTGGAAGTTGTTCATGACCGTGACAAAATGTTGATGTCATCTGCATATACTACTACTTTGCTCGACTTGTATAGTAATGAATTTCGTATGACGTACTCCAGACCCAAGTTGAATAGCAATGGGACCAGCCCATCTCCCGGCTTTAGTCCGATATTTGTGTTAAAGGTATCGGAGAGTTGGTTATTGATGCGGACTTGGGAGGTCGTCGACGTCATTGTCATTTTGGTAAGACGGACAAATTTGGCTGGGGTGCCAAAGCAAATCATTACTTGATACAGTACGTTACGATCAATACTGTCGTATGCATGCTTAAAGTCAACGAAAATTGGGTGCACAAGTACCTGCTTGTTAGTGAACCATTGTTCTATTGTCGATCTACCTGCGCTTGAACCACCTTGATACTCCCCAATAATACTGTTGGCGTATGATCCGATTTCATTTTTTAAGATCTTTGAAAATATTTTGTACGCCGTGCAAAGTAGTGATATGCCTCTATAATTTTCGCACTGTAACTTGTCACCTTTTTTTTGTGGATAGGGAATATAATTGATTGGACATGATAACATTCAGTTATTGATTCTTGTGCAATAGCTTGAGGACGATATTTATTGATTTTCCGAGGAAAAATTAGTTTAGCTAGTGAAAAGTTAAAGCGAGCGCTTCTAACGCTTGTGTAAGCGTTGAAACATATTTCAGGGAACTGCAGTCTCGTTCGGCGGCTAACGGGGCAGAAGTAGTGGGAACAGGTGAATGAGTGGCGCTACGGTCTTTTTTTGTTAGGTCTGGTAACTCTGCCTGAACCATCCCTTACCTGTGAGATTTTATGGGTAATTATTTAAAATTCGTAAACCATACAATTACTAACAAAGTTTACCAAATTTTGACTTTTGAGGTTTTTGTTGCCCTTGCACTCATAAAGATCAACATCCAAGAGTTTTTTTCGAGTTTTTGCTCTAATATGTTCAATTGATTCGTTTCCTGTGGCTTGGACTCACTAAGTGCAATGGTTATTAAATGTAGGAATCTCTAAAAGAATAATCAACTACTTAGGCAAGTGGCTGCGTCACAGAGGTTGGCCTATCGGAGCCTGATTTCTATACAGCTCCGCAAATATACTTCGCAGAAATTCCAATTAGAATTAACTGCGAAGAAAAAGCGTCACAATATGTAGATATTGTTGCGTAATCCGAGATCAAATTTATTTATTTATTTATTCGCCAAACAAGGTACAATTATATATATATTCACAAAATTAAGTATGATGCATATCAAATTCATGCAAACATACAAAAATATCGTATATCTTATGGATGAATTGAGGACTTTTAATATTTTTGACAAAACAGGACTTAGAAGTGATTGGGGAGTAATGATCACTAAATTTATTGAATATTTTGCAGCACCTGTTAACCGGCTCATTGTCTGCATAATTGGTGTGATGCGTATTCGTGGTTAACATGGGACTATGTCTAGCGACTCTAAAAGGATCACGCAAGTGTATCTTGTCTGACAGAAAAGGAGCTTGAATATTACACTTTAAGACATCAAATGGTAGACATGCAGCCAAAGCGACTCTCCTGGAGGCGAGTGATGTCAGGTTTAATGTTTGAAGTCGAACCTCATAAGATGGTAGATTATGAAAAGAAGTGGGGTCATGCAGGGATCTTAATGCGAAGAGTAGAAATTGATTTTGATCCCAGATTATGCAGCCGTATTCGAGAATAGGACGGGCTACTGAAGTGTGCAGTGATTTTGTTGCGCAAATATTCATAGATTCTTTTGCTCTCCGTTTAATAAAACCTAGCATCTTATTGGCTTTACACAGAACTTGATCATAATGAAGGTTGAATCTGAGTTTTGTGTCTAAGACTACGTCAAGGTCTACAACTTTTTCAACTCGTCTCAGTTGTATGTTATTGATTTCATAATTTTATATGATGACATTCCTTCTTCTTGAAAAGCTTATTACGAGACATTTTTCCAAATTGAGTTCAAGATGATTCTCCACGCACCATTGATGGAGGATGGTTAATTTGGATTGGAGAAAAGAAATATCGGTTGAGGATTGTATTTTATGATACAGTTTGAGGTCGTCTGCGTAAAAAAGGTGCAAAATATCAGACAGCACTTTTGATAGATCTGAGATAAAGATATTGAAGAGAAGTGGACCGAGATGACTGCCTTGAGGAACCCCAGAGATGACATTGATCCCACGCGATAACCGACCTTGAAATTTAACAAATTGTTTTCGGTTTTTCAAATAGGACTGAACCCAGCAGAGCAGTGAACCGGATATGCCAAAGTTACGGAGTTTCTTTAACAATATTCCATGGTTCACTCTATCGAACGCTTTGCTATAATCTGTGTATATGGCATCCATTTGGTTTCCTTACTCCATGGTACAAAGAATATCAGACGTCAAATTGATTAGATTTGTGGTAGTAGATCTATTTTTACGGAACCCATGTTGCTCTTCATTAAGAAACGGTTCAATTAGGGGAGAAATTTCACTACATATAATTTTCTCAAACAATTTAGGTGTAGTAGATAAGATAGCAATACCCCTATAGTTCACTACAACCCAATTTTCAGTTTTTTTATAGATTAGTGTTATAAAGGATGGCTTCCAAAGCTTAGGAAAGAAACCACTAGATAGGAATTTATTGAAAATAATGAAGAGGGGTCTAATCAGTTCATTTTTGCAGCGGGCCCAAAAGCAAGGAGGAATAAAATCTAGGCCACGCCCTTTATTAAAATCAAGGTCTTGGATAGCTAGGAGAATTTCATCTTCAGAAATTGAAATACTATTTATAAGAGTCCTTGACTTCATTTCCGATGACTTGAGGTTTGGTAAAGAAGCAGGATTGGAGTAAACGTGCTGAAAATGGTCAGCAAAAAACTCACATATCTGTTCTGTACATGATGACATTGAGTCTTTGTATGCTATTTCCGAAGGATAGCCATTGGTTTTACGCTTAACGTCTACAAAATCAAAACTTTTTAAGGATTGGAAATAGTTTCTTGAGCTATGACTTTAACATACGATTGATATGACTCTTGAGATTTAAGCTTAAATTCAAGAGCAAGGTCGTTATACTTACTCTTTATCGCGTTGCTTGCATCATTCATTTTTTTTAGGAGCTTGTAAAATTTATTTCTTTGATAACGTAAATGTCTAAGATCACTCCCCAGTCATGGTTCCAAAATCTTGTCTCTTTTCTTTATTTTAGGTATGAATGATTCAACGGCGTCAAAGATTATGCTACCTTAGATAAATTGTACATATATATTTATAGTCTTTTTTGCTGTTTTACCCCTCTTCAGATATCGCGTAAAGCAAATCAAAAAACTTAGTTTACAAAGCGAGTGCTTAGTGCCCTACGAGCAAAAGATAAGGCTCATCGTGTCTTTAAAATACTCGGCACGATTGGAGCTAGATCTAATTTTAGCAGGCAACGTGCCATTGCCGAAAAAGAGATCAAATATGCTCTGAAGACTTATTTCAGTAGTCTGGAAAGCTCTCTTGTGGCTCATAATACAAAGGCTTTTTGGTCTTATATAAAGTCACTGAAATCCTCTTCTTCCAGTCCTAGTAAGATCCGTTGGAATGGTGCAGAGGTTCCTTCTCCTCGAGAAGTTACTGACTCATTTGCCCAATTTTTGTCTTCGACCTTTTCTCCTCCCGTTGCAGCTGTGCATCCTGTTGTCTTATCTATTTATCTTCCCTTCCCAATTTCCTTTATTTGTACAGATCTATTTGAAGTCGAATCTTTGATCAATGCTCTTGATCCTAGTATCAGCCCTGGGCCGGATGGTTTGCTATACATATTTGTAAAGTTGTTAGCCTCATTGGTTTGTTTTCCTCTTTCTCTCCTCTTCAATCTAAGTTTGAGTACTGGTACTTTCCCTAACCCTTGGAAAAGAGCTAATATTGTGCCTATTTTTAAAACTGGTGATCCTACGTCAGCTTCTAATTATCGCCCTATTTCCTTAACTTCCTGCTTTCCAAAGTCACTGGAAAGGCTGGTTAATAATCAACTCTCAAACTCATTAGCTCCTGTTATTGGTCCAGAGCAGCATGGTTTTTTCAAAGGATATTCCACTACCTCTAATTTGATGGAGTAACCAACTGCAAGTTGATGTGATCTTCACAGATTTTTCCAAGGCCTTTGACACTGTGAATCATTTACTTCGTTGTCATAAGCTTAAAGCTCTTGGCATCTCAGGTGTTCTTCTTTCTTGGATATCATCTTATCTATCGTGTCGTTCCTGTTGAGTAAGTCTCTGTGGTACTATGTCTAGTTATTTTTATCCTTCATTTGGTTTTCCACAATTCTTGAGTCTCTTCTCTTTCTGTTGTTCATAAATGATCTCTCCATTGTAATTAATTACTCTTGCCTCTTGTATGCCAATGACTTCAAAGTATTTCGAGCTGTCAAATCCCATTTAGACTTTTAGTTCCTCCAAACTGATCTGAATGCTCTAAATAAATGGTGTGCTTCAAACGATTTATGTCTTAACATTACTAAATTTCATAAAATGGTTTTTTTTCTCAAGGACTCTTCTATTAATTTTAATTATATATTAAATGATACTTTGCTCTCTGAGGTATTCGGTCATAAAGACCTTGGAGTAAACTTTGATCCAGAACTCAAATTTGATGCACATATTTTAAATGTAATTACTAAGGCCTCTAGAGTTTACGGGTTTATCCGTAGGCATGTACATAAATTCAATAGCATCTCTTCTTCTATCCACCTATTTGTTTGTCTTGTTCGCCCTTTGCTTGAAAACTGTTCTGTTATGTGGCCCCCCTGGTATTCCTATCTCGTGTCTTCTTTAGAAATCGTCTTTTCCTTAAGTTTAATTTGCTGTATCAGTTGAAAATCGTTTATCCTTCCTATCTCTTCCATCTCTAATATCCTGACGAACTTATTTAGACCAATGATTTTTGTATAAACTCTGCTACCATCAAGTCCCGTTAAATGTGTTTTCTGAGCTGGGCTTCCGACAAACATCTTGTTTATCTCGGATGAGCTCTTATTTAGCTATCCCATTTATTTCCATTCACCGATTTTAAGAATCGTACAAAATCATCATAATCTCAAGCTTGGTCCTTTACCCTCTTCTTACATAGCATTTAAGAAAAAACTAAGAGACTTACTACTAGTTTAACTTACAATTATCGACATTTTATTATTTTTTCCATTTAAATATTGCTGTATTTATTCTTTGCGTTCTATTTTGTTATAGGATTATTCAGTCTGTTTGATGGAATAAATAAATAAAAAAATTGAAGTTTCTTCATGGTTATGTTTTTCCACATGTTTCAGCGTCCGATTTTTTGCAACAGAGTTCGCATAAAACTCAACCGCGTGTTCATACAGTTATGTGTATCTGAAAATCATTCTTCCTTGCGAATATGCACGAATCGTAATACCTTCATTCACGTTTTTGTTTTTTTCTGTTTTTACACGTTTTCATTTTTCTGTTTTTATACGCTCTCATTTTTTTGTTTTATACAATTTCGTTCGTCGTTTTTGGTACTAACACGTCTGCCAGGGGCGTCTTTTCCGTTAGTCTATGGCAACTATCCCACTTCTGATCTTTTGTGGGGTAATCCGAGATCAAACAATGAACACGTCCGCTCTGTTTTACTAGCTACCTCGAAAAAAAGGAGAGTTCTTTATTGATAACTATTGACAACCAATTCTCTCGTTCACAATTACTTGATTCACAATGGTTAATTCGGTTTTAAAATTTTGGTCGTTACATTTCTTTCCTTCTACCATATGCATATAATTAAAAATGTAATAATGTGACTGAAACTGGGAATGGAATAGTATACATTGAATATACCAGTATAAACACAGCACGAGGAAGGACGGGGGCGGGAGTTATTTGCATACACAAAGTTTTGACATATTTTTGTTCTCACTTTTTCCCACAATATCACTTCTGAACTTTCATTTTATTCCCATGTCGCCTACCTTTCGTGGAAAGATTTATTTTAGGGGCACTTCTATGTACATATATCCTTAAAAACTACATAATTTTTTTTATGCCGAAGCTTCAGAGAGGTCATCACTTTTGATCTACGTATAAAGTGTCATAACTGTTGTAGATTCCGAGACAAATTGCTGCGACGCATGGACGGACTGAAAGGTTGCGGAACTAATAGGGTTTTATAAATATATTTTATAAAACCCTGACTACGACAAAAAAATATATTATATGTGTGTGAGAAACTGATAGCCTGCCCTTCTATGGAAGGCCGTTTAAAGGATGCTCGAGTGATTCATACATATTCGATTTAACCGATTCAATTAGAGGTTTCGTTCATGGGTAATCATAGTGTTACTTGTTTTATTTTAAAATAATCAGAGAGAGGATTTTGCATAGGCACTTGGTAAGCCAAATATCTCTCCTGTCAATACTAAATTCATTCATGTTTATTTTTGGTACCATGTGTTGCACTGTACCGGAGCTCAAATTAATAATTCGTTTCTCTGGGCTCGTAAGTAGCGAATAAATGTAATTGGTATTTTTTTAACACAAAACTAGGTCAACATTGAATAAAATGTATTTAAAGGATTTCATTGTCACAAGCATAAGTTATTTATGCTAGGGGCGTTGTGTAATTTAGTTGTAAGGGAACACTACAGCTACAATTATAAATTGTTTGGACCAGCACAAATTAAATACAAACCTTTTTGTTTATGCCTTTCTCATGTAATAAATGTTTCGATTGCAAATAGAAATAGTCATTAATTAAGTAATCAACATTTCACGGCGATTCAAACTGCTTTTAAATACATGGTAAATATTGTTTGGTAATAAGATACTTTTATCAAACTTGCAATCAGCTGTGAATCTTCGAATTCATGTGAATAGGTATAATTTGAAACTCATTTGTACGTGTACCACTATCAAGTCGTGTACTCTGAAACGAATATGAATTTAATATGTATGTACTTTCAATGGTTCCACCCATCGTGGTCACGCTTTATGTTTCTTGAGGCAAAGAAAAAACCTACACTTAACACATGAGGAAAAAAGGCCAACAGCACTTCTCGAGGCAAGAAAAATTAGTAAACTAGATCCTATCATGTCTAACACTTGTCTCATGCTGTGCGCTTGAGTATATGCATGCTACATACATAAGGAGCTCTATTTAGTACTAATAAGTCCTCCCACTTGTGTGTTCAAGCACTTATGTATGCCATAATCGTGAATTTGAAAATATTTGAAAAGCATTGAAGATTTGTACTAGTTCCCAATTTTGGAATTTTGCAATCTGTAGGTATGCAGGTTGAAGAGGGGAAAAAATTGATCAGATTTTCTATTTGCAGAGGATGTGATAGGTACCATCAATTGGCGGTCATGTGCAATTCAACTTAATTGACTAATTCCGATGAGGTATTTCGCGCGCTGTTGAAGATCCGTACATGTGCTATGCATTGGGCAATGATGTGTTAAAGCATGGTGGTGCTTCAAGGTGGAGCGATCTAGACGCGATTATTTTGCAATGATTAAGGTATTGTCTTTAAAAGTAGATTTAAATATATTTGATCATCGATTCATAAGCGCATGGAGTTGTGTATTTGGTATTATTATGATCCTCAGGAGACAAAATTACGAAGAATTTGCATGTATGTCATCATTTGGGAATAAATAATACTTGTCAAGTTGAAGAGGTTTTTTCGAAATCAAGCGATTTCCAAATTACATATGATATGTTATTCGGTAGTCTAAGATCCACTGCATACGGGTCTTCATTGATCCCAATAATAATGAATGCTATTGACTTTAAATCAAGAGCAAGCACTTACATACGTTGATTGTTATGATACTTATGCTTTTCAGGCCATTGTAATGCAAACGAGTGAACATCTCATATAGAGATCGTTTTCAAGGGGCAAATTTTTTCTAACTTGAGAATAAATAGCGCATCTTTTGTAAATCTATATGTATATCTCTATTATTAAGCCCATAGTACCAACAAGTGTCCTCAAGTTTTGGGGCAATAGTTTAAGATTTTTGAGAATTAATTGGACTACTTTCAATCATTCCGAATTTTCTCACTGAATTTGAATGAAATGTGTGGATTGATTGAGCTTTTGATTATTATACACTTATTTAATAGAAAGCATTTATTTGCAAAAAAACGAGCTTTATTTTTATTATTTCAATTTTGTATATTGTATAACAAGTTAGATAGACTGACTACGCTCATGCCAGAACGGTTTCGTATTCAATCTAAGATATGCAGACACCAATTATGTAATAATTGAAGAAAAACTTTAACAATTCTACAACTGATATATACTCAGAAATACCATTGTTACTCTATTTAAACATGTCGTCATTTTGTTTCAATTTTACTAACAATGATTGGCTGAGTGAAATCTTCAAGACACTTTTGTTATTAATTTTATTAGAAAATCTGGAGATAGAATCAAAAGTGTAACGATTGTTTCGATGGAAAGCCTAGATTTTAGAAAAAAGTATACATTGTTTTTGTTGCAAAAGGAGAATTCAAACGGCTACAACTTCCGTAAATACGATTCGACTTCATTGCAAATGTTGGAAAAACTTACGCTTATTTCCCCACGGCAATACGCACTTGTGTGTGTGTGTGTATGTGATTAGCACTTACAAATATTGTTGTGATGTATCGGCGTAGCAATCTCTATACTTGTTGACACTTGTCAGTCGAATTAAGAATCTTCTTAGAAGAAGAACTGTCGTGTCATATATAGACTAATCACATATTTTCGCGTATTCTCAAATCGTTATAACATTTTCTATATTATTTTAATAAAGTACATTTTACTAAAAAATCAAGATACTTTAATTATTATAACTTCCTCACATTCCCAAGAGAAACTTATGGAGTATAGGAACCTTTTATTGGTCTATCTCAATTTGAATTTGATTGATTTTAAGGGTATTCATATGAATTTACTGGGTACAATGTTATGCTAATAATTTCTAATATTATTCTTAACAAAGAAGAGTGAGCTTCGACTTCTGAGGTATTTACAATGAAATTTACCCTTTCGTCAAGAGTTGATAGCCTGTCATTTAAATATTGAAAATGTATTATGTACTTCGGCTTCTCTTGCCTACCCCGATATCGGTATTGTAGCCTTAGCAGTGGATGTTAAAATATCTTCAGTTCATTTTACTTAAAAGTCAAGATACCTTAATTATTATAACTTCCTCCCATTTCCAAGAGGTTATGAGCCCAGTGCACCGATATTAATTTTTGTGTCTTGATTAATTTTGCGGTTTTTATAAGCGTTTATTATGTTCGCACATTTTTCGGTTGTGTAACGGTTGTGATAAGTTTTCGTTAAAATGGCTGAAATAATTCAATATCTACTTTGCGCTTGGAATTGCAATTCAAAGATAATTATAATACTTGGAGCATGCAAGTGGAGGCGCTGTTAACGAAAAACGATTTATGGGAGTATGTTAATGGGTGTGTTAAACAATCCAGTGAATCGGATATAGCCGGACTGGAAAAATGGCGGAATCAGGACAATAAAACGAAAGCGGATTTGATATTGTCCATTCGTCCTTCAGAATTGAAGCAAATTCGTGGATGCGATATTTGGCTCAAGCTAGGGTCAATTTATGCGTCTTAAGGGCGAAAGGCAATACTTTTGAAGCAGCTTATGCTTCAGATGACGTGAGAGACTATCTTGGAAAATTCTTTGATGTCGTGGATAAGTTAGAAAATATGAACGTGCAGATCAACGGTGATTTATTGGCGATTAGCTGTTGTATAGTCTTCCTTCCTCATATGAGAACTTCAGGTGCGCGATTGAGTCTCGGGATGAGCTACCAGCGGCGGAGACACTGAAGACAAAAATTATGGGGGAGAGTGAAGCTAGGAAGCAAAATCCTGGAAGCGTTGTCACGGCTATGGCTGCCGGGAATCGCGCAAATTCGCGCCAAAACCACGCAAGGAAAGGAGAGGAGAAAGCGACAATGGGATATAGCAGAATAAAGTGCTATAAATGTGGTACAGTTGGACATAAGGCGAACTTATGCCCGAAAAAGTCCGAAGGTGTCCAGAGAAATAGTCAAATAGTGTTGATCATTCTTACGCGGTGAATCATACAATGATTACAAGTGTAAACAACGATGTATAGTGCGAAGACGGAGATGGCAAATCTTGCTTAGTTTCTGGACAGTGGTTGTACCACGCACCTGTGTGGTGATAAAGGACGGTTTAAGTCGTTGTGTGCGTCAAATGGTGAAAAACCAAATTTAGTCTGTCAAGCGTCGGCAGATGTTAAAGGAAAAGGCATTGTGCATCTGTCAGTGTCAGGTTACCGTAGCAATAAATTAATTGAGTGTAAAGATACGCTTTGCGTGCTTGATTTGTGCAGAAACCTTGTATCGGTTGCAAAAATTACCAATAAAGGACATGAGGTAGTTTTTCGGAAAAATGACGCGTATATACGTGATGAGTGTGGTAATACGTTGGTAATCACGGATCGTCGCTGCAATGTATATTACGTTCGGGAAATTAACAATTGTGCGGAAGCAGTCGTCCAGTCCAATTGCTCCGAACTGTTGAAGTGGCATGAGAGACTGGGTCACTTAAAAGCTAAAGACTCAGTTAAACTTTAAGTGACGAAAAAATTCCTGTGGTTAATGTGAAAAACATTGAGTGTATTTCACGCTGTGCAATATGTTTGAAGGGAAAAATGACTGCGCTACCATTTCCCAAGGATCGAGAACTTTGTTATGAAATTTTAAAAATTGGGTCCGTTTCGAACTGAATCGAACGAGCGGACGAGATATTTCGTGACTTTCATCGACGGTAGCATGAGATGGAGTGAAGTTTATTTTTTGCGCAATAAGAGCGCTGTATTCAATGCGTTTAAATTGTATCAATAGTTAGTGGGAAAACAGACTGGCAAGAAAATAAAATGTCTGACAACGGTCGCGAATATTGCAATATTACGTTTGACAATTATCTGATAAGTCAAGGAATCGAACGTCGATTGATTATTGCTCGTACTCCACAGCAGAATGCAGTGGCCGAGCGAATGAATTGCACATTATTAGAAATGGCGGGATGCTAGTTATTGCAGTGTAGATTAGGAGCAAAATTTTGGTCGCAAGCCGTTGCCACAGCATGTCATTTGCGCAATAGATGTCTCACGCGTACAGTAAAACGTGACATTCCTTATGCGAAGTGGACGGGAAATAAATTAAAAATGAATTATCTTCAAATATTTGGATAGAAAGTGTTTGTGCTTGACAAAAATCCGACGAAGGATAAATTAGCGCGCAGATCAATGGAAGGCATCTTTGTAGGTTATCCGAGAGATCACAAAGGATACGGATCTGGATACCAAATATGGGAAAAGTTATACATGCGCGTGATGTGAAATTTATTGAAGAACCACGCAAAATAGCGGGTAAAAATTCTGTATTTGATGAACACATTACATCAGAAGAAAACGCGCTGAGAAATGATGAAGATCATCAAGAAATTATTGAAATTTCAACACTGGAAGATTTCAGCGGAATGCATGAAAATGCGATACCTGAAATACGAGTGCAAGTGGAGGATGAGATGTTTAGAGCTCCTAATGCGTGCAGGAAGCAGAGGGCGACCAAGAAGATTATTTAGGTCGGGAAGCGCATCAATTCATAGCCAGGGAGAAAAACGCAGTAAAGCTGGTGATGACAATGATGATGATGAAGTTTTCGCGGGTATTGCGGAAATCGGTGTGTAAGACGCGTTAAATAGTGACGCATGCGATTAATGGTTAGTTGCAATGGAGACTGAAGTGTCTAATTTAATTAGAAATAACACATGGGAGATAATCAAGAAGGACAATCACAAGAATGTTGTCGGTCGTCGTTGGGTATTGACAAATAAACACGGTATTGATGGTAAGATTCGCGCCAGTCGCGTGATTGGAAACGCTGAGATTATTGTTAGCGCTTGCTGTGCAGTTTTATATAAAAATTTGGCGATTCGGTGTGGCACCCGCATATTAAATGGAATTTTAAAAGAATATGTTATCATGCGTGTACCGGAAACGTTAAATAAAATGCTGGTTAGAATTGCATAAAAAATTCAAGTATCAGAATGCGTGCAAGAGAGATACTAAATAGTTCCAAGAACGGCGGTAATGCGTTTAAGTTAAAGAAAGCGCTATACGGAATAAAGCAGGCTGGCCATGAATGGTGTAAACGACTTAGTGAAAAACTGTGGAGCCTGGGATTTCGGCGAAATTTGTGGTAGTGCTCTGTATGTGTTAGTGTATGTAGATAACTTATTAGTGGCTACACAATCGACAGAGTGTATGAATTTATTGAAAATAAATTCACAAGAAGACTTCAAAATAAGAGACCTTGGACTAGCGCAATTTTGTTTAGATCTTGAAATTGATCAGCAGAAGGATCGAATTATACTTTCTCAGAGTGGTTATATTAAAGGATTATTGAGACAGTATGGCATGGGCAAATGCAATCCAATTGGAACACCATCGGATGTGAATATGCGCTTTGACAGCGCGAGTGATGATAATTCGTGGGAAAAGTATGCGTGCCGCAAATTATTTGGCGCTTTAATGTATTTATCGGTTGCATCGTAATCGGATATTGCAATTATGGTGTCGCAATTAGCACAGTTTTCGCATAAAGCGCGTAAATGTCATTGGATGGCAGCGAAAAGAGCCCTGGGATACTTAGCTGGTACTGCTAATGTCGGTTTGGTATATACAAAAACAGATGACTCGTTATTCGGCTAGGCAGATGCCGATTGAGGCAAGAATTCCGTAGATCACCGTTCATTTACGGGATACACATTTTAATTAAGCGGTGCAGCGATCACATGGAAATCTCAAAAACAATGGACTCTTGCTTTATCATCAACAGAAGCGGAATATGTCAGTTTAGCAGAAGCGGCAAAAGAAGCGATCTATTTGCGCAGTTTACTATGTGAGCTTGGTTGAGACAACTGGACAGACATTTTATTATATGTGGATAATTGTCGAGCTCAGTGTTTAGCAAGTGATCATGTGTTTCATGCGCGTACAAAACACATTGACATTAAGCATTATTTTGTGCGCCAAGCAATAAATGCTGGTTTACTAGCGCTAGAGCATGTGTCAACCGATCTAATGATCGCAGATATACAGACAAAGCTGTTGAATAATTAAAGTCACAAAAACTGCTTAGAGGGGATAGGTCTAAGTATATGTAAGTGACGTGCATATTGAGAGGGCGTTTGGAAATATTCACGCAGCAATACGTACTTGTGTGTGTGTATGTGATTAGAGACACAAATATTGTTGTGATGTCCAAACGGGAATGATATTGTATCGGCGTAGCAACCTCTATACTTGTTGACACTTATCAGTCGAACTAAGAATCTTCTTAGAAGAAACACTGTCGTGTCGTATATAAACTAATTATATATTGTCACGACTTCTCAAATCGTTTAAACATTTTCTATATTATTTTAATAAAGTTAATTTTACTAAAGAATCAAGATACCTTAATTATTATAACTTCCTCACATTTCCAAGAGAAACTTATGGAATATAAGAACCTTTTAATGGTCTACTTCAATTTGAATTTTATTGATTTTAAGGGTACTCATATGAATTTACTGGGTACAATGTTATGCTAATAATTTCTAATATTATTCTTAACAAAGAAGAGCGAGCTTCCACTTCTGAGGTATTTGCTATTTTTGCAACCATAAAGACCTACCACCGTGAGTACCTCCCCAATGAAATTTACTCTTTCATCAAGAGTTGATAGCCTGTCATTTAAATATTGAAAATGCATTAAGTCGCTTCATTCGATTATGTCCGGCAAAAAGAAATTGTAAAGAGGTTACATCTTTAAATAGGGAAGCCCCATCTCCCCCCTTAGAACGCTTTGAAATTTGTTTCGACTTTGAAACATTCCTTAACCAGAAAATTCTAGGCTACCTTCAAGATTTGATGACTTTACGGTCTTTATTGGCTGAAAGATGTTGCTGCTACGTACTGGCAGATGAGCGGATGTACAGCCAGGTACCAATTTTAATAGGATCTTTTCTTGTTGTGACTAACCACCAAAAATCCAGAACTAGTCATCCGATTGAGCTGAAATTTACAACGAATGTGTTTCTTATTGAGCCGATTGAAATAAAGTAATTTAAAATAAGTTGAGAATACATAACTAAGCTTACGTCCAAGGATTTTGTACTGAACCTACTGTATACAGTATAGAATGATTTAATTCAAATAAAACTTAAACTCCAGTGTAGATTGTCCCAAGCCCGTTTGGAAAAGGGGAAAGGATCCCATTGTTTTTCCAATCCACAGCTTCCATAATTCCTCATCCTGAATCTTACGGTCAAATGGTAGCAAATAGTCTCAGAGTCACACATTAGCTTTGGTGGTTTCCTAATGATGGGACACTAAATGCTGAGAAATGCTAATAACTATAAATACACCTACAGTTCTGCTACAAAATCCTACTTACACCTCCTTTGTGGGGACATAAGAGGGTGAAAGCGAGTCTTCTGTGGCTGATAACGAAATTGAAAGTAATAGTCATGCTGCCGGGATGGAAATTAGGCGACAGGCGAACTGCCCGTCCCTGGAAAGCCCTAAATGGTTTCAAAATCTGCTGTTACGCGTCATCACGGTGGTGGTACCAGGTAATATTGGCCAACATTAGAATATATTCCTAACTAGCCAAATATCAAATATAATGTATTCCTAACTAGCAAAATATCCAGTATAATGAAATAATCTAGTATACTAAAATGTATTCCTAACTAGCCAAACATCAAATACAAATACTTACCCTATAACTAGCCAACTATCAGATACAATATATTCCGAATTTTCTTACTGTTTGGATCACAGATCATATCCATCAAAGAGGCTGTTTCACGCCAATCGTCGAAGGATAGTTGATGCTGCAAGAATTCTTCGTCTCTTCATAGCATCATCGTGAAAAGTTTCCATAAATATGAAAAAAAAATTGGCTTCATCTTTAAACAAGGTAAATCATCAGGAGGAAATGTCTCAGCTTTTAGCCAAACTCGATAAGGTTGAAGAGAAGTGCAATCACATAATGGAAGGGCAACAAAAAATTCAGAAAGATCAACATAATCATAAGATCATAATGTGCCGCAGATTTCCCGTTCAATTGATACACAGCCTAGTAGTCCACCATCACTGCCAAGACCAAAAAGCCAAAAAAATCTACAAACTTGGAACTTTCTGGTCAGCTGAAGAATGGGAGAATCGTATTAAAAGACTTGCGGATTTAAACCATGAGCCATATTTAAACCATGAGGCGAACTTCTGCATTTTCTTTATGAAAGGAAACAGAACGATTTGTAATGAGGCCATAGTATGAAAAACGATTGAAGATACCCTTTTTATCAGTGGAAGCAATGTTCAGGAGCTACCCTTCCGCAATCAGCGAAGATGTGGATTCAAAGTTTTTATTCCAATACGATATGCCTGGCTCTTCAAGGATTTTAAGAAGAAGAATGCCGTTTGTTCCTGGAACGGCATGATTTTTAAGGAATGGATTGATAAACTTGCGAGACCTGGATCCAAAGATGGCAGAAAAATAAATAGCTTTAAGAATGTATGTAAGCCCGTTATCATTACTAAGAATTTACTGTGGCACTTCATGTGTTGATCCAAAACGACACAATGGTAGTGGTAGTCAACTGGAAGCAGTCTTAGACTCTGAGGCGTCTTCTGCACAAAAACTAGAAGCAGCTTCCTGTTCAACTTCTAAATCTTCTTCTATACAGGGTACTTACAACAACTTCGTGCGGGGAGAAGACTTAATGCCGATTTCATCCGGATCAATTTTACAGCCCATATCACTTGCCCCACCCAACACCAACCCATCCGTTTTAGACCCGCTGTTGCCGCCTTTAATCAAGGCCACTATGGTTTTGGGTGCTGACCTTGAAAAGAGATATCTAATATCTTGACTTAGAGATAATAAAATTTATGAATCCGTTCGGTTTTATCTGCCATATATGCACAAGGCAACAGAAACAACTTGCATTGAAGGTAAAACGAAAAAATCTAAGAATCGCGATTCAAAGAGAAGGTTTTCCAATCGATCTTGAGGCTCTTCGCCATCCATATTTTTCCTACCATGACGAACTGGGTATCACCCTAAACCAGGTAAAAAAAGATCTTGAAATCTATGCATCCGACGTTAGTTCTAACCATATCTCGTCATTGCAAAAGGCAAGAGAACAGCACCATAAATTTTTTCGTCCCCAGTAAACAGATAAATTTTAAATTGTTTTACCATAACTGTGGTGGTATGCGTAGTAAGTTAAACAAGCTTTTTTTGACGCAAAATCATGTCATTTTAATATCCTTGCCCTTTCCGAAACATGCTTGAATGATCCTCAAATTAACGAAGAGATCTTTGACACTAACTGGAGTATATACAGAGATAATAGAGATCTACATAGCACAGGATAATCATGAGGAGGTGGTGTATTAATTGCAGTACACAATTCCTTTATGAGCGAGCTAGTAACTTCTACGGAATACAAATTGTTCCAGCATAAAGTAGTTAAAATAAAGCTGGAAAGATCTAACCTATATATTGGCGTATTCTATGTCTCCCTAAAATCAAACGATACTGTCTACGACAACGTTTGTCAAATTATAGCTTGAATCACAGCAACTACAAATGAAGAAGATAAAATTATCATTACTGGTGATCTTAATCGGCCAAACTAAATATTTGTGGTCGATGAAGAAGACGGTCTCCTTCTTGCTACCAACCTCCTAGATAGTAAAGATTTCGATCTCATAAGCACCGTTTTTAAAAACGATTTGCAGCAAGTACTATAGCTCCTATACCAAACCAAAATGGCAGATGGCTAGACCTTATTTTTTTGAACGCTTACGATGACAACGAGCATCTGTTTTGTAATGCAGTTCATCACTGTTGAATTGTCCACTTCCGATACCTTTAATTCTATATTGTACAATTTGGATATTGTATATTACTTCCGAAATGGTAACTATGATAGAATTAATAGTCCTTTATCCCGAGTGAATTGGAATGATATGCTGTCAACGTTAAATTTGGATACAGGTCTATCCACCTTTTATACCATAATCTTTGACGCCGTTGAATCATTCATAGCTAAAATAAAGAAAAAAGTCAAAATTTCAGAACCGCGGCTAGGGAGCAATCTCAGGCATTTACTTAATTAATGAAATAAGCTCTACAAGCTCCTAAAAAGGAGGAATGATGCCAGCGATAAGATTAAGAGTAAATATAACGATCTTGTTCTAGAATCCAATCTTAAATCCCAAGATGCTTATCAATCGTATAGTTACGTTGTAGCGGAGGAAACCATTTCTAATCCTAAAAAGTTTTTTGACTTTGTAAACCTTAAGTGTAAAACTTATGGCTACCCTTCGATGATGACACACAAAGACTCGATGTCGTTTAGTACAGAACTGATCTGTGAGTTTTTTACAGACCATTTTCAGAATGTTTACTTCAATCTCGCTACTTTACCAAACCTAGACCCACCGGAAATAGCGTCAAGGATCCTTATAGAAAGCGTTTCGATTTCTGAAGATATTATTCTCTAAGCTATTGAGGATTTCGATTCGAATAAAGAACATGGTCTAGATCTGATTCCACCCTACTTTGTGGCCCTCTGCAAAAGTGAACTGATTATACCCCTCTTCATTATTTTTAATAAGTTACTACCTAGTGATATCTTTCCTAAGCTTTGGAAGCCATCCTTTATAATACCAATACATAAAAAAGGTGAAAAGCGGCTTGTGGTGAACTACAGGGGGATTGCCAGCTTGTCTGCTATGCGAAAACTGTTTGAGGAAATCATATGTAGTAAAATTTCTCCCCTTATTGAACCATTTTTTAATGAAAAGCAACATGGCTTCCGTAAAAAAAGATTAACTACCACTAATCTAATCATTTTGACGCCAGATATTCTTAGTGGAATGGAGCAAGGAAATCAGATTGATGCCATATACACAAATTTCAGCAAAGCATTTGATAGAGTGAACCATGGAGTACTGTTAAACAAATTCCGTAGCTTCTGAATATCTGGTTCGCTACTCAGCTGGATTCAGTCCTGTGTATAAAACCGCAAACAATTTGTCATTTGTGTTTCAAGGTCAGTTGTCACTTGAGATCAATGTCGCCTCTGGGGTTCCTCAGGGCAGCCATATTGGTCCACTTCTATTCAATATACAAAATCGCAACAATAAAATATTAAGCTTCGGGAGGAAATAATTGAACCTAAGTGAAGCATGCCTTGCAAAAATATCTGAATGGAATTGGCTACGGAGACATTGTTCACCATAGATTTCTGCTGAAATTGCACATCAACAATTTCCTGAATGGAAAATTAACAATAGAAGCCAAAGCAAATTTTTGGATGGGTACCTTTTCGTTCTGCTGTTCTACGCATGCACCTCCAAAAATACTTCTTCGGCCTTAGTCTGGGCATTCCACCAGTATCCAGCCAAAACGCTTCTTCGCCCTTAGGCTGGGCGTTCTACAAGTATCCTGCCAAAATGCTACTTCGGCCTTGCCCTGGGCGTTTTACAAGTATTCTGCCAAAACACTTCTTCGCCCTAAGCCTGGGCGTTCCATCAGTATCCAGCCAAAACGCGTCTTTGGCCTTAGCCTTGGCGTTCTACAAGTATTCTGCCAAAACGCTTCCTCGGCCTTCAGCCTGAGTGCTCTGCAAATAATCGACCAAACGCTTCTTTGATTTAGTCTGGGCGTTCTACTAGTCTCCAACCAAACGTTTCTTCTTCCTTAGCCTGGGCGGCAAATCACCTCTACCATTTGATGCTTTGGCACCCCAGTCTTGTCAATGATAAGCGTTTTCACATTCTCATTTTAATCACAGTTCTTAGAGCCCTCGTCTCGTATTTACTGTTTCTTCCACAGGCTCCAATAGATGCATACTCCAGTCAGCCCCGCCGACCAAATCACCAACACGAGCACTCAGAGGCTCATTACGCCGCTGCACCACGGCCTGACGACCGCGGTCCAGTTCAATCAAAACATTATTAGAATCCTTTTCTAGAGAAGGCGTTAGCAGCCAACCCGCGGGTTTCCTTTCCTCTGGTTTGGTATTTACAGCAACTAGTGACTAGCTGAATACTCTAGACTCAAAGTAGAAGGCCCTCTCAATGACAACTAAAATACATATAACGTTACACTCCAAAAGAACCTTAGAATGAATTGGACCAATGGCAATGACCTCGCAATCAAAAAAAGTACTTTGGCATTGGGTCTATGAATGTCAGATCACTGAACAACCCTGGCACTGCTAAAGATAGCTGCAGTACAGAGTGAAGACCTAAAATTCTACATCTAGCATTCGTTCAGTACAGACGTGTTTTTAAAAGCTCCTGTCAAGAATTTTTAAACATTAAAATAATTTGTAAAACGTCAATTCGAAACAATTTTTTTAAAAAACTCATTACATCGTCGAATTAATCGAACAATTTATCGAATATCTGGATTTTACTTGCGAAGAAGTCTCAACAAGTTCAAAAAAGAAGAAACATTTTTTTTCACCGGGTGCATGGAGGAGCTCGACAGCCTCCCATCGCTGGGGGACATGGGGCCAGGCATTTGAAATGCTACTAATGACAAAATGATGAAAAGAAAAAACGACAAAGAAGGCTTTGAACATGGGGAGTATCATTTGCACTTGCTGCTAGAGGACCAACAAACAACAACGTAAATAAAACAAATAATGAGCTGCTTCTCAAAACTTACCAACAGCCCGTTATCCGGTTTCCGTTATCAAAATTTCACTGCCAGATGGAGATAACCTGTTCGTAATCTCTGCCTGTGCAACTGTTCAAAATGCTCTCAAGTTCAAGGAGGAGCTCCATTCCTTGTTTGAAACACTCGAATTGAATTGATATGTGTATTCCTGAAGTTGTGGATAACAGAGAATCAAATTGAATACAGGTGCAATCTCTATGGATCAGAGTTCCCAACATACTCTAGGACCAATTCATATTTGGACCTCTGCATTGCTGACGCAAGACTTGAATTTAGCTTTACTAGTCTTCAAAGGAAACTGCAGGTGATTCTTTACGATAGTGACAATAACGCAATCGTAATGGAAATCAAACATCAAAGAGATGATCTCAACATTTTCATGTTGAACTGAAATGAGGAGGGTCGAATTTAAAAAAAAAAAGGATTGGGGAAAGTTTCAAAAGAAGTTGAATCGGGGTTACCTGAAGCAACGTCCTCCTTCTGATGATGGCAACGTTTGCTCAATGGTTCCTAATGACAGGAATCTAACTAACGATGAAATATATCTCTATTTGTCGAAGTTAGAGAAGCTGACGATAGAGACGATTGAAAAAGTCAGTCCCCAGATTAAATATCGAAACAATATGGAAGGATATGTAACCAACCATTGCAAGGTCGACAACATTGAAAAGCCTTCTTCTCATACGCGTCAACAATATTTATCAGTGATTTTTAAACTACAGCCATCCCTCGTTGGCTCTGTTGAAATTACACCTGAAGAATTTCCGGAACTTAATTTATTCATACTTCAAGAGTGAGGCCAACAATTAATGTGTGGAAAAACTGACCGGTATCAGTCCACAGGGCCTAGATGGCGTTTTCATGAATGTGAATAGTGTATTCTGTAAGAATCGCGAGTGAGGTATTGAATCTTGAAGTCACTAGTGATGAGATAAACCTTTATAGTACGACTCCGGATAGAAATGGAAACAGGATTATATGGAATGTATTGCAGGAACTTGCCCTGATTCAAACTTTTGAATTGGTTCAGTTACCAAACCCTGAGAGAGGGAAGCAAATATTTTCAGAGGCCGTTGAAGCAGGAGTTTCTAACTTCAAATCAAGCCTCAACGATGAATCACTTCTTCATTTCAATGAAACATTGACATCTCACCTCATACTGAGCATGAATCTTATTGATTATTTTGTCAGTTATGAAGACTTGTATTTCATATTTAGCAGGATAAACAATAAAAATTTATGCGGTATTGACGGTGTTCTAAATTTAGTCCTCCAACATTAGCCTGAGATTGCTATTAGAAATTATTGCATATTGTTCAACAGCATGTTGAGCAATTCATATTTCCCAAATGAGTGAAAAAAGGCTAAGGTCTTTCCGATCTTGAAGAAAGGAAAAGAAACTTTGAGTCCTAAAGGCTATCGCCCAATTAGCTTGCTGCCTAACATCAGTAAGGTGTATGAAGTGGTACTGAATAAAGTATTAAACGCCCACATTGAGAAATATGATTTGATGCCGAATCGCCAATTTGGTTTTCGTGCCAGGCATTCGACCACACATGCACTACGGCAGCAAACTCAGACATCTGTTGGAAAATAAACAACAGAGAATGTGCTGGAGCATGTCTCATTGATATGGAGAAAGCCTTCGATACTGCTTCAGGATACGTTCCCCAGATAGCTTGTCACCATGATGTGTAATATGTTATACGGGAAATCATTTGTTGTAACTGATGGAAATGTGACGAAAGTGCGCGAATTCAAGGTCTTGAATTTCTACAGCAGGGAGGAATTGCTGCGCCTCTGCTCTTCTCAATATTCATTTGCAAACTATTGTTCGGCTTTGATTTTAACGTCTCACCAACGCAATCGTTGAAAGCGTTTGCTGATGATTTGCTCATTTATATGGCAGACTGAAAAGCTACAATAGTTGAGGGCATCTTTCACAAATATTTAATGATGTGCAGCTCTACATCGGCAATTGGCGAATGAAAATCAATGCGTAGAAGTGCAAAACAATCATGTTTCAGAGAACACTGTAGGGGGCTGATCAAGACCTGAAACATGATTGGAAGGATTTCCACATCCTGGCTGGTGGGGTAGCTCAGAACAAGTTCCACATAAATCCTGTATTTGATATCTCGGTGTTCATCTCGATTAGTATCAGTACTATCCTGAAGGTCAAAATCATGCTCAGTAATGCACAAAAAGTAGTCATGGCCCTTCGATGACTCTTTCATTCCAGATGCATCGATCAAAAGGTCAAAGATATCTGTTGCAAAACCCTGGTTATACGAGTTTTGACATATGGTTGTCAGATCTGGTACAACCAGAGTGCTAGTACTATAGAAAAATTAAGAGTTTTCGAAAGAAAATGCCTTCGTGCTTGTACTGGTTTGTACAGAAAACCAGAGATGGATTGGAAGCATTACATATGAAATAGAAGAATTTATCAAACTGCTAATGTGACGTGAGTCGGTTCCTTCATTTTGAGGCTTTTTCGGAATCATATCGCAAGATCTGTGACTGTGAGTGAAAACCCTTGGGTTTCACAGATGTTCCACCCTACTGATGGGTACATTGAGACTTATCTCACTACTGGTTTCGTTTCTCTAGAAGCATTCGTGTATTTGAACATGAGACAATATGTTTTTGATTCTGACGGTGTTCCAGTCATATATCACCTATACTATAGAGACGAATTTGAGTTTACGAGACCAACAATTCCCATGCAGATTTGTTGCGGCTTGTCGAGCTGGGACGGAACAATGTTGGTGTTGCTGGCTGAATGAAAATGTCTAAATTATTTGTGGTTATTTTTTTTTGTTTTTATTGCGTAGTATCGAGTTTCAGCTCATTATTGCTACATTTAGTGTTGTTATTTGGTTGTTAAAAAGTAGGAATAGATTTCAATATGTAGGATAGGTATAGATTATGTTTATTATATTAGGTTTGGAATTAAGGTTTAACGCTGCAATAAGGAATATTATGATAGTATTTTATTAGTATGAGATAAAGTTTATGTTTGAATTTTATTAGAATTAAGTTATAACATATTAGGCGTAGGATAAAAGTTCACTGTTGTGTTACAATTACAAATAATTTTTGAATAGAGTAGGTTGGTTTTTTCTCCTTTTTCCAATTGAATTATAAAATATGTATAATTTTAATTAATTTGAATATGATATTATTTTTGATCTAGTGTTGTTTTATAGATAACGCATAAATTTTAAGAGTAATTTGGGCCATTAAGTTGTCGTATTTTTTATTGTTTGGAATTTACTTTATATTCTTTGAAAATTTAGAATCTTTGGTATGGAATAAAGCGCTTTTGATTTTGTCTTGATGAAGATGTAACATTAATAAAACAAAATAAACGGGACGATAAGGCAATTGCAAGGACGTGAGCGATTTAGGCACTCAGTTGTAGAAAAAATTAAGGCGATTATTGTTAAAACGTTACATTTTATGGTTAATCTAGAACCTAGTGTTTAATGCAAAAATACGTATAGTGGTATCCTGCAAATAGTGAGTCAGACAGACTTCACAATCACCCCATTTCCCCTCTTTTCGCCTCTCCTCTACTCCTATTGTCCTTTTCGTGAAGACTCCTCGAGGGATTTGCCTATGCGGACTGCTTGGTTACTACAAGGTTAACAAGGAGCTATTTCAGCGAACATCCGAACTTATAGGTCTTAAGAGGCACAGTTTGATGTGCCTAAGACTTCTCGTCTCAAATCGATAAGAGGTTAGCTTAAATTTTCTTTGGGAAATCACGAAAGAAGCGAAAAAAATTCATTGTAATTATTAATGAAGATGTTTCTTTTCTATATTTTTTGGATTTCAGAACTTTGAATGGTGAATTAACAGATTGTGAGGGTACATGGTATTTCATATCTGTATAGTATCTGATATCACTTATAACGACGGAAAATATTTGTTAATCCTTCCTTAACTACAGATAATCTGAAACGAATGCTACAGGTGAGTATATAAATGTATCACATAATCCTATTAATTTTTCTAGAGTCGATTAAGCGCCTACTTCCATAGTTGAACGTAGTACAGGTATGTGCTAGTAAGATGCTTTTGATAGGGAGCGAAGAATGAAAATTGACTTAATAAGGCCAATTTAATCATGATATCTTAAAAATATTGGTTACTTAGGGACTAGAGGAAGAATATCGCTGCTCATTTTCAATATTCTTTAAATGGAAGTCAAAATAAAGTAGATGCAAACGTTTAGCGAAGAAACGACTACGTATCTACGTCTGCGTATGTCTCTTAACTCCAAACTGCAAGGAAGATGATCACTTCCTTAGCCAACGAGCTAAAATCCTTGCTAGACAAGTGCTCTTCTGCTTGTTCTGAAGTCAACTCCTTGTTACAATTCGCGGATTTTTCATCTTCCAATCCATCATCTAGTTCGATCAAAAAGGCTGTGCGTTCAGTATCGGATTCAGCTTTATCAATACCAACAAAAAGTAAACCGTAGGTAAAATTATCCAATGTCTCCTCTCAAGGAGAACTGTTCATCTTGTACTTTAGTGACAGCCTGAACGTAAATTCTCAACATGATATGCAACATCAATCAGCGTTAGTATTGCAGCCAGATTGCCACAATTTCGAAGAAGTGATTGAACCTAGTTTCTCAATTGTTACTAGGAGTAAGTCGTTGTTGAAGCCGCTTTCTATTAACCAATAACCAACGGTCTCGGAAACTGACAATTTAAACGTAACTGATACTACACTAGCTGCTCCACAAGATATGCAGATACAGCCAGCGTTCGTACTACAGTCGGATGGCTGCAATTATGTAGAAACACTGGAACCTGGTCAATCAACTGTCATGGGGAGCAAGTCACTCTTGAGGCCGCTTTCTATTAATCAACAATCTGATTTACTTATCATCAGCCCACTGGGTTCTTCATCCAACAGCCGGGGAGCGATTCCAAAGAAAATACCACCTCTAATTCAACATCAGAAATCATGTCACCACGTTTTCTCAACAGGTCTCGATTCTCCTGTTATTCGTGCTTCTATACGTTTGAAGAATATTTTCATCTCTAGAGTGGCGTAGGAAACTTTTGTTGAAGACTTAAAACGTTATGTCAACAAAAAGTTTGGATCATCCGTTAAAGTTTTAAGTTGTCATAAGTTGACTAAGGAAAATTTAACGGACAAAGTAGTTGCTTCATTTAAATTGGCGATTTCTGCAAAGACTGATATTGTCCTGAATTCAAATTACTGGCCTACTGGAGTACTTGCTTGAAATGAGAAATTTTCGTACGTCAATAAACGAAATCCCAAAGCTCTAGTCACAAGTAATCTTGATGAATATTCTGATAATCATAATGTCTACTGCACTGTATCCTCCTTAAACCTTAATGAATCTCTTTCAAACCTTAATACTGTTCAATGGAACTTCTCTTCTTTGAATAAAATGTGCATCTCTATTTCTTCCAAAATGTACCAGGGTTACGGAACAAGCTTGAGGAACTTTTTATCTCCTATCAACTTAGTAATGATTCTATTATTTGCTTCTCTGAGACCTGGCTGAATGAAAACATTTTGAGCAGTGAAATGTTTCCTGATCATATTGTATATAGATGTGATTACAATCTTATTGCTACTTAAAAGGCTGATGGTGGTGGAGTTTTGGTTGCAGTCAGCAAAACTCTACCTAGTTCGCTTTGTTCTGATTTATGTTTTTCTCATACTTTAGAATGTTTCATTGTCAAAATTTCTATCCCTCATAATACAAAATTTTTGATTTCGTCTATTTATATTCCCTTTAATTCACCGTTAACTGTTTATGAGACTTTTTTGATGATCTATCCTCTTATCCAGTTTTACGACACCCTCACGCCAAAATATTAGTTTGCAGGGATTTTAACTTAACCATGCATAGAGCGGAAGAATTATCCTACTCCTTCTATCTCGTCAGTTGATCCTTTTCTATAGCTTCTTTAACCTTGTCATCTTTCCTACCGCATTGCTCCTTTTCTCAATTTAATCATATCCGCAATCCTAATGGTCGTTTCCTTGACCTTGTTCTCCCAAATCTTCCAGTTAGCAACTTATCTGTATCTCAAGCCGTACATACGTATATCTTATAGTCGATGTAATTAAATTTAACAAACCTCATCCTACTCCAAAACTTAACTTTTTTAAAGCTAACTATGAAGCTATTCATACAGAATTACTTTCAGTCAACTGGCTAGGTTTCTTTAGAGGCCTAAATTGTGAGGCTGCTTTAAATAAATTGTACATATATATTTATAGTCTTATTCGCTGTTTTACGCCTCTTCAGATATCCTGTAAAGAAAATTAAAAACCTTAGTTTACAAAGCGAGTGATTAGTGCCCTGCGAGCAAAAGATAACGCACAAGCTAGATCTAATTTTAGTAGGCTGCGTGCTATTGCGAAAAAAGAGATCAAATATGCTCTGAAGACATATTTCAGTAGTCTGGATAGCTCTCTTGTGGTGAATAATACAAAACCTTTTTGGTCTTATATTAGGTCGCTTAAATCCTTTTCTCCCAGTCCGAGTAAAGTCCGTTGGAATGGTGCAGAGGTTTCTTTCCTAAATAAGTTACTGACTCATTTGCCCAATTTTTCTCTCCCACCTTTTCTCCTCCCGTTGCAGCTAGGCATCCTGTTGTCTTACCAAATCAGCTTCCCTTCCCAATTTCCTTTATTTGTACAGATGTATTTGAAGTCGAATCTTTGATCAATGCTCTTGAACCTAATATCAGCCCTGATCCGGATGGTTTGTCAAACATATTTGTAAAGCTGTTAGCCTCATCGCTTAGTTTTCCTTCCACTGAAAAAGTTACTATAAAAATTCCTGAATATAAATTAAATTGAACAAACTGAATAAAATGTCGGCCACTTATGAGATTTAAACTTTTTTTTTGTAAAATTAGGTCGATAAAATGCTGATTCCACCTTCCCGGATTGCCGTTATTGATATGTAAGTGCTTTATAATTCTGTTTTTTTTGAATGCCGTAGTAAAAAAATGAGCTACGTAATTTTCACGTTATTGTATGAAACATATATAACCACTATAAAAACTTACGCGCTTCGTGGTTTGTTCTATAAATATGATCCATATTTTGAAAATATTCACTAAAAAATTTCTTTTGCTGAAATGGTTTCCACGCGGTACAAAAAAAATTTCACTTTTGCACTATTTGTTCCTTAAACACCTCAGTTTGAATTGGTCATAATCGTTTCAATCACTACAATCATTCACAAATCGCTTTTCGGAAAATTCACGCTGTGCTCGTCTTTCACTTTTTCATAAAAAAATTCATGCACTTCACAATGCTAAATCCATCTATTTCACAATTCAACCACTAAGTCTTCTCCAATTATTAACTCCACTTTTTCCCTTTCCGCAACCGCACTTTCTTCCGAATCAAAAATAATTTTTCTACTCAAAAACCAAAAACTCAATCATTAATCCCGCAAATCACCTCAACAAAAACTCACTTTTCCTTCCCAAAAACCAAATGCTGAATCTTTCTCTCCGAATTAAATTTTAACCACCGCCAAAAGCAAACCCTCTTATTTTTCCCAAAGTCCAAAACTGATTGCCCTAAATCCAAGAGCCCAATCCCGCATTCCTTTCCTTCCCAATCACCGCTGCCGCATCTGGGTAACGTAATCGAAATTAATTACACTTTGATTCCGCTACCCAAACATCTTTTTGCATATCGACAACCGCAACAATTTCCATTTTGCGTATATGGCAATTTGCATAGCCATGGAAGCGCTTGATTAGATCCAAAGTGTCATATATATACGGAAACAATTGCTTTTGCCGATACTCCAAAAAGAGTGCTTTCCTGCGCTCGGGGAACTTGAACCCAGGGTCCCAGCGGACCTGCGGTCGAGAATCCACGACGCTATCTGTTGCCGCCTTCTGTTGATTTCCCCCTTATTAAAATAGCAACTTCAACTATTCTACCTTCTCAGTGGGTAATGAGATTAAATTTGTTAGTAGGCAAACGTGAATGAATTTTTGTTAGTATGAAGTTGTTGTTTGTTAGTGGGAGCTTATGAATAAAATTTTTGTTAGGAAAAATGTATTGCATGAAATTTTGTTAATAGGAATTAACGAACAGAGTGCTGTTAGTGGGAAAATTAAAATTATTATATATTACTATTTTTGTCATTGAAAATAAGGAAAAGGGCAGGATTGAGATAATGGGGAAATAAAAATTATAGGAAAGTTGTTAAAGGTTAATAAAAATAAATAAATTTACTTAGGAAAAGAGTATATGTGCCGAAAGGAGGATGGGGATGTTACGGCGGCAATTTTAAGTTGCGAAGGGGAGAAACCCGGTACGCCGGATTTCGCAACAATGTACATAAATTCAATAGCATCTCTTCTTCTACCCTCCTTTTCGATTGTCTTGCTCGCCCTTTGCTTGAATACTGTTCTGTTATCTGGTCCCCTCTACATTCCTATCTCGTGTCTTTTTTAGAAATTGTCCAAAGAAAGTTTACGCGTTTTCTTTTCCTTAAGTTCAATTTGCCGTATCTGCCCTTTGAAAGTGATTCATCCTTCCTATCTCTTCCATCTCTAATATCCCGACGAACTTATTTAGACCAATGTTTTTTGTATAAACTCTGCTACCATCAAGTCCCGTTAAATATTTTTTCTGAGCTGCGTTTCCGACAAACATCTCGTTCATCTCGTATGAACTCTTATTTCGTTATCCCATATGCTCGAACTGATTTATATTTGCATTCACCAATTTTAAGAATCGTACGAAATCATAATAATCTCGAGCTTCGTCCTTTCCCCTCTCCTTACATAGTATTTAAGAAAAATGTAACTTACAATTATCGTCATTTTATTATTCTTTTTCATTTAAATATTGCTGTATTTATTCTTTGCGTTCCATTTTGGTATTGGATTATTCAGTCTGTTGGATCGAATAAATAAATTAGTAAAACCTATACTTGTTCATACTTGAATATTTTCTTGCTCAAGTCGGTTAAAAATTGGTGTTTATTTTGGGAAAAAATTCCGTGTAATTTATTATGATGTGACTTTAATGGAAACCATGACAGTAAGTTTGCACTAAAGCAAAGGGCTAGGTGAAATAGACTCTTCTTAGTTCTCAAAATAAACAATAGAAAAAAATCATCACTGTTGATAGTACGATACGGGCCTTCTTGACTTTCTGATTATCTTAAATTTCAGAAACCAAGTAGTTATAAAGGGAGAAAAAGATGAAATTGGTGCAAAGTTCAAAAATAACTCAAAATCTTGAACTCCAATAGATAAGTTTGCTCCATACAGAAAAATATCAAAATCATGCAAACGAACAAAATCACAAAACAAATGCAATGATGTTTTCTACTGATATTGTTTGACTGGTGGCCGTTTTTTTGTAAAGCCCATTGTCATATAAGACTCAAGGCCATGATTTTATGTTAAGATTATGTCCGTCTAAATTAAAACTTGGACAAAACTCGCCACTCGTTGCATCATACCTTAGAAGCAAGCATCCAATCAATTAGAGCGTCTTCAAGTTGCAGTAATTAGTGAAACACCATTTCTCGGGAACAATGCGTCTTGCGTCCGTAAGGTCTGCAATGTTAAGATCTTGGGCAGTCGGGGTGTGGCAACTTCTTTTCTATTTCGGTGCACATTCGATGCCGGCGGCAAATCCAACAATTAAATTTAATTTCTGGTAGTAAACAAATGGCTTGGCTGGTTATTCGTACTCCAATTCTCATTCACGGTAATAGTTGAAGATTACATCAAATTGCTTACGAAATATGAACGAATAATTGTATAGTTGGCAGCAGAAGGCAGGCATAGGAGCAGGATCTTTAATCAGAGTATCAGGGAAAATGATGTGATCTGTGAACTTCAAACCGAAATCGAGTGATAATTTCAATGAAATATTGCAACACGCGCCATAAAATGTTCAAGCTAGGTTTGGTCATCATTTCTTGCTGCAATATTGAAGTAGAAAATTCATAATTTTCTGTATTAGATAGTAGTTTGTTAACATAATTTGACGAGCTACCAAATACTTTAAATTAGTCTCATTATATCCAAATCAATAGGTTTGTGGCGTCCTAGAACCTACATCAGTTCCTCTGATCAAAAACCTATTTACCACGAGACTCACCTTTGTAATGAATTTGTAGCGGAAAAGATACATCTTAAGTTTAAAGCAAGGATTGAAATCAAAAGCAATCCGGTGTATGATATCTTACTTAATTGTAATTAACCATAGTTGTAATCCCAGCAGCATATACGGCTGATGCATTGTAGCTCTGATATTTGCAGTTTGACTTCATGTCTTTCGAATTACTATACGTTTCACAATTCTATGTATGTTCTCTATCGCTGAGCACATACTCGTATGTTCATTTCAAGTTTAATTTAACTTGTATAGGATGGTTGTTAATGGTGGAAAAAATGTTTGTGACGATCAATGATATAATGCCAAAGATCTCGACATTTATACTTTTCAATTAATTTTTGTTATTAGTTAATGTTGCAAACCATTTGATTGGATTTATAATGAACCTGAAAACTATTTGTATTGCTTCAACTTTCATCATGTCATCATCGTTTTTACGAAATCAAAGAAATTTGTTGCTACTGCTGATTTGCTCTAGTGCCGTGAGATTTTTCATTGAAGTATCATTCGTAGCCTTGATATATCGTTAAAAGCAATGCCAATTGGATGGTTTATTCCAAAATATTGAAGCATCTAATGATAAAATTCATGGTGAGACATATTATCTATTTATCCATATCTTTTCTATCTTGATATGACTACGGCTCCTTTTTTTTGGCATATGAGCAGTGACCAGCGTTTCTGGATCAAGCTGAATCATTTATAGCACTTTGAAAATTCGATTCTCTCCTTACTTTTTTGGCTTGGTCATGCCAATCAATTTGTTAGTAAAGGGGGTTTAAACTTGCGAAGGCATATCTAGGGCAACTAGAATAATATCTACTTTTGCGAAATTAAATCAAGTATCAAGAAGATAGTCGACAAACGTACAGAAAAAATCGAAAGCTTAATATTGTACAACAAATGATCGTTTTCTTGCTGCACGCAAATGCCGCAATTGCGTGCAGCAAGAAAACGATGCGTACACCAATGTACCCTACATGCATGGGCGTATATAAGGGGCGGGGGGGTTTTAGGGGTCTGGATCCCCCCCCCCCTCTTAGCATACGGAAAAACTAAATAATATTAAATTAAAAATTTCTTAATAGAAATTTCAGCAGCGACTAGAAGAGAGAATAGAGGAGCATTCCATATCTCTGAAAAGTGTCGCCAAGGGTGGAAAGAGTAGAATAAGTGGTATCGAGATCACGGGCCATCATGGTATCTGCAATTAAAAGCGAAGTAATTTCCCAAAGACGTAGAAAGAATAATGAAAACATCTCGCAACTGAAAATTAGCATACAGAAAAGTAGCATAAGGCTTAAAACGTTGTTTTTGAATTTAGAGTTTGGCTATTGGAAGGTTAGGGGGCAATGCAAAGACATTTTAATTTTTCTATTCTTATCACCGAGCGTTGCTCGCAAGCTGCTTCATTTCACATGAAACATTTCGTACTAATTCAAGGCAGTAGAAAATGTTGCTTTCTGCTTTGCACCCATATGGAGTAAGCTCTAGCGAATTGTTAGTCATCCTGGCCATGCATATTCAGAGACTATGGAAGTAACATAAAATATTTTTTACCACCTTTGAAAAAATAAGTTTGTAGTTGTATCCCTTTTCGCTTTATATTCGAATACTCGAATATAGCTAATCTTGACTGTCTTTTGTTTTGTGATTGCTCTATTCGCTGAAACGATTGTTTTTTTTCTCATAATGTTTCTATCAGAAGCAGAAGTGGTTACAAGGATTTTATATTCGAGGAAACTTTGTCGCTTTACCCATACCATGCATGCAAAAGAATTCCTTGAAGCTGGCATTCGTTGCGGGCAAAGACATAAACTACTGGACGCAAACCTTATGCTCTCGAAATATACAGTCTTTCTTCACCTTTCGTTCCCCTTTACAATCCTCCACCCATGAAATGCTCTCGCGACGAAAGCACGCTTGCCTCCAGCTTCACCCGCAAGAGTCCATATAATTCGCGCTTACCACTAGCGGGCATGGGTGACTATAGTCACGGTGACAGTTTCGTCACTTTGTAGTGAATATAAATGTTCAAAAATGTCTGTGAAGGACTACAGTGATGGTCTGCTGCCTCGGCAGAAGAAGGTGTCGGTATCTGCCGAGAATGCCCTCGTCTGGAGACGCGTGAATGCGCTGGCAGGCTAGCATTGCGGTGTCGTGGGGCGGGTTCATTTCCCCAGCACGAGGAACCACTACAAAAATATTTCGCATTCACGAATTGGACTGCTGGAAATCAAGAGGCGACCGAAGTCGCAAAAAGTGTAGATAACTAGACAGAGGGAATTAGAGCTTGTCATGAGAACCAGGGGAATCTGAAAAGAAAGGCGAACTTGGGGCAACCTTGTCATTACCCGACGAAGTTCATGGCCCACAAATGAAAGAGGGGCAAACGGGTGATGGTGGAGCCCCTTCGCACCCACCCAACGGGAATAAATCCATGTATATCTTGTTGAAGTGGCCAGGTATTCCTCTTCTGAGTGGAAAACTCATACAACTTGAATTGCATGAACTTTCCCATCAGAAGGGGAGTACCCCGGTGACCAATTTATGTCATAGAACTATACGATTTGATTGCATAACTCTATGCCATAAAGAGGCACTCTGCTTGGGCCACTCAACCCACAACGTCACCTGAATCAAGAAGGATTATTAAGTACCCGGTGGCTGGCTTATGTTTTGAGGTGGAAGCCTGCCACCGTACCGGGTCCTATACCCGGTTAGAATTTGAGGAAAGGAAAGACCAATTTGGCGTTACTTTAACATTCCATTATATTAACGCAATACGATTAAATTTATATAAATGCGCAACATTTGCAATATAAATACAAGGAGAAATACTCCGCAATAAAATTTAAATTCGTTAAATGCACAACATTTGCAATATAAATAAAAGAAAAAAATTCTCCGCAATAAAATTTACATTCGGTAAATGCACAACATTTGCAATATAAATACAAAGAGAAATTCTCCGCAATAAAATTTAAATTCGGTAAATGCACAACATTTGCAATTTAAATAAAAGGAAAAAAAAAATTTTTACGCAATAGAAGGGTACTTACCCCACACGGTCCTTCGAGCGCTCGATGACAAATGCGGGAAGTCCACTGAAACGTTCTTAAATACATTCGCACAAAAGAATTAATAAATTTATCTCTAAAGCGAGAATTTCTTTACGATCAATTGAAGATTTAAATAAGATTTAAATAGTTTACTTTGGAGAATTTTCAGCAATTTGCACTGGTCAAAAAAATAATTGTTTATTCTAATTAACATTCTACTATTATGTATAAAACCTCCGGAAAATTGTACTCTACTCTGTAGTGCAGTTAAAAGTTAACTCAAAAATAATTGTATTAAGTTCCGAGCGCATCAACACAATCCGAATCAATCACTGTTATTTCATTGCCATTAAAGATGCGACACACATTCATTTATCCGCCAGTATAATAGCCCAAGCCACGAACAAGACTTGTATCCAGTACCACTTTCTTTTCCCCGCCAAACGTTTTGCGGTAATTCAAACGGAGTTTCATTTCCTCTAAGCCTTTCACTGCAGCCTTCACGGCTTTCCAACGTTCATCTCCTAATAGTTTTTCTACTAGGTCAGACGTACAAACGTATTTCCTTAGCGCACATACAAAGCACTTCACCTCCAGGTTTCACTTTTCAAACACTTGCATTTCTCTTCAATTTCCAAAGAGTTTCCCAATTCCGTTCACACCAACTTTACCTACGACGAAGCTGCCACTAACATCGTCAGTAATTCAATTCTGTCACCCGCGTTCAACTTTGTATATCACAATGTTGGATGGTTTTTCACTAACTCGACCATTATTTCCGTTCGCATTTGACACTCCAACGAAATAAGAGGCTGCACCTTGTGATTGGTGGCCGAAACTGTACAAAGTCGAGCTGTTTTTATTGAAAATTTCACAAATGTCTGATGCGGCTACTTGCTCGCTTTTCTCTCAATTCCTCCGTCCACGCGCGTTCGCGGTTGCAACTCGACTCCCCGTCCACTTCACTCATCCCAATCTATGCACAATAGATAGCGCGTGAAATTCTCGTTTTACCGCTTAGCCAGTTTCCCGAATGATTCATCTCTTGCATTTGTTGCATTTGCTGTGCTTGAAGCATTTGTTGTTGCTTCAACGTTTGCAATTGTTTCTCCGGGAATATGCTGGCTGAAGCTATGCGAGTTACACTCTGATGTAACATTATTTTTATGTACAGTAAGTGTTGTGTATTTTAGTTGTATCGTTTATACGCATGTGCAAAGGCAGCTTGCGGCACCTTAAAAATGATATTCTGTGATAAATTGCATACAACCGAACTCCTCTTCGTTGTTGTGTATGAATTTGAATCGATTCTTTGTTTGATCTTATTAACATAACTGAGATTGCTTATTGTTCTTTAGAACAGTACACTTTCAAATCGGATTAATGCTAGCGTTCACGAATGGTTTTCAGGACAATATGAATTACTTTAGGAATGAGTAAGCATTATTTAGAATACGTATATTAATCGTTTAAGAGATACATTGCACTTATTCTTATTAAGTTTTATTACGATCACGTTTTTTTATTTTACGTTAAATTGTTGATTAAAATCGGCGAATGGAACATTATTACATGCGTTATTAATATCCTGTCTGTTCTTATTATCTCTAATAGCATTAAATGATAATATTCAGAGTTTGGCTGTAGCTTGAAATATCACATTTTAGTGTTGCTTTTAACTTGTCTTAAATATCCACTCAAACATTATCATCGCCTTTTTCCGTTGTCAATTCAATTCGGGTATCTGATCCGTATCCAGCGTAGTTTGCGTGATCCGCAGAAGCTTGCTGTGCAAAAAGTACATCGGCGACGTACAAAGGTGCGGGAGATCGGTCATCAGGAATGCTAGGTCGTCGCATTGTGCCAGGCTTGATCGGTGACATGAAAGCAAACAACGTTAATGACATGCACAATGAAAGAATGAGAACTCTTGCTCGAGCGTCAATGCCTTGACTTCTTATAACTGCCATTGCAGCAAGAATCGTCAGCAAAAGTATCACAGAAAATTTAGTCATTGTCACGGCAGTTGAGTGGATTTTTCTACCACTTCGACTGACCATGTTGCTCGGGCCATATGCAAAGAATAAATTATGTCGATCGACAAAGTGTTTGAAGCAAATGTAAACCATAGCGAATGGCATGATTAGGGGGCAAGCTACGCTGTAAACTACGCTTGTTGTGAAAACCATTACAGTCCAAGCGTAATGAATTCCGAAAGGAAATTCAATCAAAATGGACTTACGTATGTACTCGATTACTACAACTTGCATCAAGTCTATGAACATGTATGGAGATGCGCGCACGTTACGACGTGACAACCGGGTGACTTTTTTGTCCGCCTCACAGCGAACAAGCCCGTGACGAAACTGTCACCGTGCCGCTAGGTTTAAATAGGCGTGAACGCACGGGTGACAGAAAAGTCCCTCTCATAGTAGTCCAGCTGTATTTTATGGATTGAAAATCGACAGAGAAATTTGGTTTTCGAATTATCCGATTGACTTTTGATGCTGAAATTCGACTTTCCTATTGTATGTGTGAAGTACAAAAAGTTTCTTTTAGGCAGAATCCTTAAAAAGAAATTCTGCCTTCTCAGCTGTGTTTCGTGCTCATTGCTTGCGCGCCATTGCCTATTTTTACGGCTTTGTCAAACGAATTTTACAAAGACCTACTAATTTCGCGTCCTGTCTGTTCGACTGCCCGTGCATCACAGCAAATTTCCTCAGAAACTCGAATCATCAAACTTTGTAGGAAGGCCAAAAGTGGTGGTTTCTCGAACGTTAAAGTTTTATGCAATTTTTTAAAAGTTTTAAGGATGGTCCCTCCATATACGACACATGACCACTCAAAATTTAATATTCATCATAGGTATTCCACCAAGATATCAAAAGAAAGGTCTTGAGATATAGTGAGATCGTAGATAATGACCGTTTTCTTCAAATCCATGTTGACGATTGACGCCTGTATTTCAAAAACAATTTATGAATGTAACCTTCTGTGAGCGCCCTCCACTTCTTTGAGGTGACGTGACAGTGACAAAAACTTTTTTGTCACCGTGACTTTAGTCACCCGTGCGTGCTTGCACTTAAACATACTGTTGACGTAAACAATGCAAACATTTTTGTTTTCTTTTTGGCGATTGGAAACAAGCGTCAGACAAAGTGAAATCATAATGGGTCAAGAGCCGAGGGCGATGGATTGTCTCCAATAAAACTTCCTTCTGGAAATGAATTTGAATGTTTCGATTTAAATTTTTGTTTAAAGCCATTTTCAGGAGAAAGGTCTATTTGGGCAATCGACGACGGCCCAAAGTGGAATTGCAAACTTATGCCAAATGCACAAAAAAGAACGTGACTGCAATCATGTAAACAACTCCAGTTAGATATGAATTGGAATAGGGCAGAGCGAGATACCATGCAACGAAACAATCACACGCTGCTAAATGCTTAATTTCTCTCGAGCCATTTCTTATCCTGTAGTCTATGTATGAATCTATGGTTGAGGATTAGTTCATGCGCGAACAACAAAATAGGAGTGTGGCTTACAAAAATAAAAAATGAAAAAAGTATCAGAGAAAATAACTTTTTTGAATTTTTTCAAAAGAAAGGACTCTTCAAAATCAGAGGATGAAAACAATGCTGAAGCTGACAGAGATGTCGCAGGCCCATCTAGCAATCAAGTAAAGAAAGGTAAGTAAAATTATAACAAAGAAAGTGGTCATAAACTTCATTCGTGTAAAACGGAACACGCCACAAAATTAAAATTTGGCGGCTAGGTCGCGTCGTGTACAGTGCAGTCTAGATATTTGCATATGGAAAAGTGTCTCAATATTTTTTTTGATCAGATCAGGTTTTTAAATATAGTCGTGTACTTATTATACACAGTAACCATTTTTTTTTTGTTTTGAGCTCTACTGGCTATGCTCCGAAGTAGCGTATGTCCTGTTTTTCTAAACAAAATATCATTTTACTTATTTGCCTAATGGTAGCATTTATCATCTTCGCTACCAAAGTATACTTTACCAGTAAATATGCGCGCGCCATACAGTCAACGCTACATATCAGTTTTGAAAAAAATTTGAAAATAATGCTTCAAAGTATCATCGGTTTGGTGTTTCTTCGTACCAAGATTTTCTCACTTGTAAAAATATGCTGAGTGAAGAAACTGGCAAATCATACTCAGCTTTGAAAATAGCAATACATTGCCAAACTTTCAACTAAATGCAAAGTAATATTTGAAAACGACAGCATTGATATTTGCTCCTTATATTTAGCTTCGTATATTTTTTACTCTCTTACATTCACCAAAACGGTTCCCAAATCGACGGAAAACTAGAAAAAAAATCAAAAAAAAAATCAAAAACTTATTCAAAAGTATTAATAGAAGTGTAATAATCATCTAGATAACTGAGCTACTGGAATATAATATATATATATATATATATATATATATATATATATATATATATATATATATATATATATATATATATATATATATATATATATATATTATATATATATATATGCCACTCTGGAGATTTATCAGCCGAAACATTCGTTTAAAGCTTATTTTTCACAACTGGAGATGTATGTATGTTGAAAGAGTGTTTATGTTTTCTTCGAAAAAAAAGTGTTTAGGCTAAGACATTTTTCACTAGCTTCCACTTTATAGCAAATACAATAAATACGTTTGCGCCATTTATCACGTAAAATCCCACCATCAAAATATTTTTTGTGCGTGGATGTGTTGCTTTCTGTATCTATTCCTTCTCTTTTTCTATCCATGTTCGGTTTCGTTCATTTCCTTCTTTTACAGCTCGGATCGACGTACTTCCAGATCCACCCATGGAGTTCGATATTGGGAAATATGTATGTGATCCTCCGAAGAACGATGAAGAAAAGCTGCGTGCGTTGAAGGAACCTTGGAGTCCACCTGAAACATTCAAATTTCCAGTTACAGGCAAAAAGAATCTTTCTTTTCAGCGACATTCGACCGCACGGTATCCATGGTTAGTTTATTCAAACACATTGCAGGGAGCGCTTTGCAAAGTATGTGTTTTGCTCGGCAAAATGCAAGGTGGCCGCGGTGATCAGAAACTTGGAGCCTTAGTTAGCAAACCATTTAACAATTGGAAGAATGCATTGGAAAACTTCGATCAGCATACAGGCACGAGATACCATAAATTTGCTCTTGAACAAGCAGCAAATTTTGTAAAGGTAGCAGAAGGTAAAACACTTAATGTAACAGAGAGTATCAATACAGAAAACAACAAGATCGCCGAAGAAAATCGACAAAGACTTAAAGCCATCATTGAAACAATACTTCTTTGTGGAAGACAAGAAATGCCATTACGAGGTAACCATGACTCCGGTGAAATTGGAATAAATCAACCTGATCATAATGACGGCAATTTCCGAGCACTTCTTCACTTTCGTGCACGATCTGGTGATGAAGTACTTAAAAGTCATTTACTGACACAAACCAACCACAATAGAGCGATGTATACTTCATCAGTTATACAGAACGAAATTATTACACTATGCGGTAATGCTATTCAAGCTAATGTCCTTAAAAGGGTTAGAAAGGCAGGTTATTTTACCTTATTGGCAGATGAAACCCAAGACATTTCACGAAAGGAACAATTAGCGCTATGCCTGAGATACGTTGATTGCTCTTCTGGAAAATCAGTTGTTCGTGAGGATTTCCTGCAATTCGTTCATCTAGAAGATGTTTCAGCACAATCGTTAGCCATTACAATCATAACGAATCTCTTGTCGTATGATTTGGATATGACAAAATTTATTGGACAAGGCTTTGATGGGGCTGCAGTAATGAGCGGCAGACTAAGAGGCGTACGAGCAATAATTGCGGAGAAATACCCAAGAGCGCAGTTTGTGCACTGTGTAGCTCACGTGCTGAACTTAGTTCTGGTACATTCAAGTGAGATACCAATGATACGAAACTGTATCAGCACTATCAAAAGCACTGTCAATTTCTTTCGACAATCTCCACTTCGAGACGGTATGTTTAAACAAATAGCAGACCAAACTAATTCTCTTCATTCAACCCTTCTCTCTCTCTGTGAGGCTCGATGGACAGAAAAGCATAAAGCGGGTGAGAGGTCCTGTAGTAAGATCCACGCTTGAGTCACTTCAACAATCTACTAGCAGAGATGTGGTGAGTCAAGCATACCAAATGCATGCATCCATGGAAAGTAGCCAATTTATTATGTCGTTGGTGATTCTGAAAAAAGTTTTTTCATATACAACAAACTTAAACAATGCAATGCAGAAGGTGAATGTTGATTTGACAAACGTAACCAGCTCGTGACGTCGGTTAAAAATACTCTCGAAAATATTCGAAATGAAACCGAGTTTAAAATACTTTTCGACCAAGCAATGGAGCTGAGTTCAAGTGGCATCATTTTTCCACGAACAACTGGAAGGCAAACGCAGCGTGGTAATGTTCTAGGAGAAAGTGCGGAAGAACATTATCGGCGGAATATATTTTATCCATTTGTTGACCATGTAATTATGGAGCTTAATGTTCGCTTTAAGCCACACGAGGAGACTATCAAAGGAGTAAAGATGATTCTGCCCGAGAACATAAAAAATGAGAAAACTGTTAAAGAGAACCTAGGGAAAGTAGCATTGTTTTTCCTGGGAGAAACGATTGCAAAATCTTTTCCTAGTGAATATGAAATATGGCACAATCACTGGGAATCAATACCCGAAAAACCGTTGACTGCTCTAGCAACTCTTGATAAATGCGACCAAGAGTTCTTCTCAACCATCAAAATGCTGCTTAAGATTTTGGCCACCCTTCCAGTGTCCACTGCAACCGCTGAAAGGAGTTTTTCAACCCTAAAGAGGAGAAAGGAGTTTTTCAACCCTAAAGAGGTTGAAAAACTATCTCAGAAACAGCATGGGAAATGAAAGACTCATTGGACTTGCGCTGATGAGCGTTCATCCTAATTTAGCGATCCAGCTAGACGCAGAAGAAGTCCTTAACATGATAGCAACACGGCGCAAAAGGCTCAATTTAATACTTTAAGTAAGTTTGAATAAGTTCTTTGCTTCAAAGAAACTAATACATATGCATTTAAAATACTGTTTAAAATTATTAAACATTTCACAGCATACTTTTAAAAAAATGAAGTGTGGACTGCGTTTTTGTAAATCTACAAAATTAGTTATGTAAAAGAGGATAAGACATTAGTGGTATACCAAAAACATTATTTTCGTATTACTGCTAAAATATTGTGCGTAAATGTTTTCTAGCGAACGTAAAATATGAGTTTTTAACGGTCTTAGTAAATCGAAATACAAAATGATTAAAATTAAATATCTTACTTAGGCATTGAGTGCACCTCAAGGTTTTTTTTTTAGAGATTGGGCCAAACGGAAATGCATTTTATCCATCAGGGAATTTCCATAATTTACTATAACTTAACAATGACTAAAAGGTGTAACTAATGTAAATAGATATTCTAGATAAGTGTGTTCATGTTTTATAATTTTCTCATTAAAACTATTTATGTGTAAATACAAATAAACAATATTTTGCCAAAATTCCTTTCGTATTTGTTTGGCGATGCTTTGCTCGCAGCTACTTTAATGTGTATGTAATTTGAATAAAATAGCTTAGAGTGGTGTAAAAAAGCAGCATTTTAGAGCATAATGTAATTATCAGTAACTTATTACTTTCTGTCTACCTTGACCTTTGGACCCCCCTTGTGAAAGCTTTAAATACGTCACTGCCTACATGCAAGGGTGCGTCATTGGGGTCATGACCCGACCCTCATCCCCTGGGCAAGTCGAGATCGATCACTAAGATTTTTGTTTCGAATTCCTTCGATAAATTTAATAATTTAATAAAGTAGTAGGTAAATACTCGTCTAAAATAAGTATCATGCATGTAATTAACGCTATAACACTGAACGCCAAACTGAGTGAACGAGCACACTGCCCATCCGTTACCGGACAAAAACGATATTCTTCTATTTGCATTATGTTGTATGAACCGTTGACGCACCATATCGCTTGTAAATACTCGTAAATATTTTTAGCAAAAATTTATTCTACGTTTGTAATTGCTACCCTCTAGGGTCCTCTCAATCGAAGAAGTCCGGCGATAAAATAAAGAATGCCAACTTAAGATAAAAAGGCCACAAGTAGTGATATATATATATATATATATATATATATATATATATATATATATATATATATATATATATATATATATTGTTCATAGCATTACAGCCCCCCTCGGGCCTTTGTTCCTGCAAAAAGCACCTCCAACTGTCTCGATCCATTGACCACATCCTCCAATTTTCAAATCCGAGCAGCGATGAACTGTCTTCGTTGACCAAGTCAGACCAGCGTTTCCTCGGTTTCCTCACTAGTCTCCGGCCTTCAGTTCTCCCAACGAATATCTATTTGGGTATCCGTTGTTCGTCGACACGATTCCTGTGCCCAGCAAATTGCAGCTTCCGCAGTCTTACAATCGTTGAGACCTCCGACTCGCCAACAATTTCATGCAGCTCATAGTTGTATCGAATTCACCATTGGTCCCCATTAAGCTTCGCTCCGATTCGTTCAAAGGCATTCAAGATATTTGCGGATGCTTGGGTTAGGGTCCACATTTCACACCCATAGTATAACATAGGTCTTATCACAGATTTGTATACTTAGAGTTTTGTTTTCCTGTGTATGCAGCTGGTCTTCAAAATCGTCAAAGCTCGAAAAATATTTTATTTGCTTCGTCTCTTTCATTACTGGTTCTCGTTATTTTGGCACCTAAATACACAAATTCGCTAAATTTTGTGATACTTTATTTGCCAAGTGTGATATTTTGTGCATTTGATGTATTTCTTCTCAACTGCTTCATTTTATTTTCATTGCTTTGTATTCCTACTAGTTTTGTTTTGCTGTTCTTTGGCAGCTGTTAATGACCGTGACAAAATGTTGATGTCATTCGTATAGGCTTCTACGTGGCTTGGCACGTAGCTTCCTTATGACGTACTCCAGAGTCAAATTGAATAGAAAGGGGGCCAGCCCATCTCTCAGCCTTAGTCCGATATTTGTGTCAAAGGCATCGGGGAGTTGGTTATTGATGCAAACTTAGGAGGTCGTCGACGTCATTGTCTTTTTGGTAAGGTGGATTGATTTGGCTGGGATACCAAAGCCAAGCATTATTTGGTACAGTATGTTACGGTCAATACTATCGTATGCTTGCTTAAAGTCAACGAAAATTTGGATCGCATCTATGTTGAACTCCCAGCATTTTTCAAGTACCTACTTGACAGTGAAGAATTGGTCTATTGTCAATCTATCTGCTCTAAAACCACATTGATACTCCCCAACAATACTGTTGGCGTATGGTCCGATTTTATTTTCTAAGATCTTTGAAAATATTTTGTACGCCGTAGAAAGTAGTCATATGCGTCAATTATTTTCGTTCTGTAGCTTGCCACCTTTTTTGTAGATAGGGACAATAATTGATTGGCCCTACTCTTTCGGCATATGTTCTCGTTGCAAAATATGCTTGGTGACTTTGTGAATAGCTTGATGAACACTGCTGCCACCATATTTGATGAGCTCCACTGGAATCTCATCGATGCCCGGCGTTTTATCATTCTTTTGGGCTTTGATAGTGGAACAAAATTCATCCTGAGGGCCAATGTAAGCTTTCACGGAACATATATAAGCCTCGGTGTTCTGGCTCAAGCTGCGTTGAGGATTAAGGAGGTTGTTGAAATATGATGCCCATCTTTCCTTAATTTTGGTTTCTTTAGTGATGCTATTGCCGATGTCATCACGACAGAGCGTGGTTTTGGGTTGATAACCACGTTTCAGGCTTTTCACTACTTTGTATGTTTGTCTTGTGTTGTTGCTTGCTAGACTTACATCTATACTTTTCAGTTGGTCACACTAGTATTTTTTTTTAATTCTAATTATCCTGTTCACTGCTCTTTTGAGATTTTCATAGTGTCCTGTCTTCGTCCTAGTTTTCCTACCTACGTATTCTTCGTACGCCTGATTCTTTTTGTTGAACGTATTCTGGCACTCATCATCTTACTAATCATTTCTCTTGCCCCGGGCTTGATGTCCGATCGTCTGTTCTGTCATGTTCTTTACAGCTGCTTTCACTATCATGCAGAGCTCGTTGTTTGTCTTCAGTGATGCGTATGATAAGATGGAAGCTAGCTGGATGTCGAAGGTCTCCGTCAAATTTTTGTCCACAGACGCCGATTGGAACCTTTCGATGTCGAGTTTTCGCTTGCACTGAATACACCTTTGACATATTTTATCGGTAGGTTAATTTGATCGAGTAATGATCCAAGTTACAATTGGCTCCTCGGTATGTACGGAGTCGAGTATGCTCGAGATTCAAAGCTGTTGGAACAGAACATGATCGATCTGGTTTTGCGTGTTACCATCTGGTGATACCCAGGCCATTTTATGTATGCATTGATGTGGGAAGCAAGTCAAACGTGTGACTAGATTTCTGCTACATGCAAAGTTAATCAGCTTCTGGCCGTTGTCATTTGTTTCATCGTGGAGACTATATACTGCAGTCATTCCCCGGTGAGATCGCTTATTGCCAACCTGAGCACTGAAATTACCCAGAATTATTTTTGTGTCGTTTGTAGGCAATGAGTCGACTAGTCTTTCTAGGTGGTTGTAGAATGTTTCCTTCATTTCTTCGTCCCTTTTTCTCGATCGTTCATTGACTGCCTTAAAATCAATATCATGCAATTTGAACTCCCAATCCACAAGCAGGCCTCCTACTTTTGAATTTTGTGTGCAATCTCATATCTTGAATATCATATCCAGACCAGTTCATTTCCTGGATTGCAAATATTTTTAATTTATTTTGACTGGCCTGTTGTAAAGTGTCCTTAACAGCGGCAGGATAATTGAGTGACCTGACATTCCAGGATCTAATTTCATAGTCCTTTTTCCGTTTCAAAACATTGCACAGTTTTCCAGGGATGAGAAGTTAGCCCGTTGCCCAACTTCCATTACGGCGGCATGGTTATTATTCTGTTACCAGGCCTCCCGCTTACGTCCCCATAAAAGAGGTGTAAATAGGATTTTGTAGTAGAGCTTTAGATGTATCTACAGTTTTTGGCATTTCTCGGCATTTCATGTCCCATTATTGGAGAACTAGTAAACTCAATGTGCGACTCCGAGAACATTTACTACCATTGAATCGCGGGGTTCAGGATGAGGAATTATGGAAGCTGTGGGGTGAGGAAGCAAGAGTCTCCCTCCTCCTTTCTTAAACAAACTTAGGACCGTCAGCGGTGGAGTTTTATATATGCGAGTATATGGGATATAACGAAATGTGTGACCAGGATTTTCTTTAATTTTCACCAAATTTTCAGGAAATGTGTATTAAGTAAATGCCTCTGCTAATTTTATTGACTAGCTGAATTTGCCAAGGGGTAACAAAAATGGTGGTCATTCTAGACGAAAGCTCAAGATTCCTGTTCTGACCAAAGTATAGCTCTGATTTGGAAGAAATTTGATACAGAGGTTCAATAAATTGTAAGATGAATCTCACTATAAAAAATCCAAAGTCGATCCGTTTGAAACAAAATGGTGGCCACTCGAATGTTGAGAAACAATTTAATAAATGCTATAATTGTCTTAAGAACAATGGAATAGGTAAGTATCAAAAAACGAAATGGCGGCTAGTTAAAACTTGAAAATTCAAAGGCTTTTAAAAGTTACAGTTTCATATCGACTTGTATGAAATCTAATTTTAAAGTAGGAATAATTATGTTTAAAAATCTTGTAACCTTGACGATCATTCATAAGCAAATATGCGATTTTTTTAAGATATTTGTGGTTCTCTAGTGGCCACGCTTGTAGCGAATAAGATTATTAGAATAAAGAAAAGACGACCAATTGAGAAGTATCGATGTAAATCTAGCGAGCAACAAAACAAATCAAGCGTTCAAAGTAGTGAAAAGCCTGAAATGTGGTTATCAACCCAAACCCACGCTCTGTTGTGATGACATTGGCAATATCGTCACTGATGAAACCAAGATTAAGGAAAGGTGGGCATCATATTTCGACAACCTCTTTCATCCTCCACGCAGCTCAAGGACCGAGTGCCTCCATTGGTCCCACCAACTCTGGATGAAGTTTGTTCCATTAATGTGAAATTGGAAAAGTACAGGTTGTTAATTATAAAGTACCTAAAACAACGTTTTCACGCCGACTGGTAATGGCTTCGCTTTTAAGCTGAGCCGTTATTTCTAAGAAATAAAAAAGAAAGATCAAATAGATTATCTTTACTTACTGGTGCTCTATCTAGTGCACTCGATAAGTTCTGTATTCCAAATGATAAATTTCCAATGGTTCCTATGACTATTTATACAAATTCTATGTTCTACATTTGTTGGGAACACTCATGTAGAAAACTTTTTCCCTTGTTCCAATTGAGTCAGTCAACCCAAAAGTATAATAAAGCACCGAACATCGATGAGATTCTGGTGGCAGCAGTGTTCATAAAGCTATTCACAAAATCATCCAGCATATTTGGCAACAAGAACATATGCCAATCAATTATTTACCCTATCCATAAAAAGGGTGACAAGGTACAAATCGAAAATTAGAGAGGCATATCACTACTTTGTGAAGCGTACCAAATATTTGCAAAGATCGTAGAAAATAAAATCGGATCATAGGTCAACAGTATTATTGGGGAGTACCAAGGTGGTTTTAGAGTTAGTAGATCATCGATAGAACAATTGTTCACTGTCAAACAGGTACTTGAAAAATGCTGCGAGTTCAACATAGACGTACACAAAATTTTCATTGACTTTAAGCAACTGTACTGTACCAAATAATGCTTTCCTTTGGCATCCCAGCCAAATCAGTTTGTCTGACCAAAATTAAAATGACGTTGACGATCTCCCAAGTCCGCATCAATGACTCACTCACCGATGCCTTTGACACAGATATCGGACTAAAGCAGTGAGATGGGCTGGCCCCATTGCTATTGAATTTGGCTCTGAAGTACGTCATAAGTAAGCTACCTGTCGATACACTAGGTACGTTTATATATAAGTTGAGCCAAGTAGTAGCCTATACGGACGACATCAACATTCTGTCACGGTCATTAACAACGGCCAAAGAACTCTCCTTGAAACTTGACAGCAAAGCTAAACTAGTAGGGCTAAATCAATGAAAGTAAAACAAAGCTCATAGGGCAGTCGAGGAAAAATACTTCAAGCACTCAAAACATCACACTTGGCGAGTACAGTATCGAAATTGTGAGCAAATTTTATATACTGGTGCCAAAATAATGACAACCAGTGATAAAAAGACGAAATACTCCGAAGAATACAGCTCGCGAATAACATATTTTATCCTGCATACGCAGGAAACCAAAACTCCAAGTATATGAATCTGTGATAAGTCCTGTGTTATGCTATGGGTGTGAAACATGGACCCTAACCCAAGCATCCGCAAATATATTGAACGCTTTTAAGCTACGGGTCCTGAGGTGAATAATTGGAGCGAAGCTAGATGGGGACCAATGGCGAATTCGATACAACCATGAGCTGTATGAAATTTTTGACGACCCGAAAGTCTCAACGATTATAAGACTGGAAGCTGCAATTAGCTGGACACATGAATCGTATGAACAAACAACGGGTACCTAAAGAGGTATTCGATAGTAGAACTTAAAGCCAGACACCAGTAAGGAAACCAAGGAAACGCTGGTCTGACTTGGTCAACGAAGACAGTTCATCGCTGCTCGGATTTCAAAATCGGAGGACGCGGGCAATGGACGGAGACAGTTGGAGGCGCTATTTGTAGGAAGTGAAGGCCTGAGGGGGGCTGAAGTGCTACAAAGAAGAAGACATGGCCACGCTTTTCAACGAATTTTGTTAAAGCTTGAGATTATGAATGATTGAGTTTAGTGCTTGTATTCTGCAAAAAGTTATCAAAGTCAGATGAAATATTAAAGGCTGAAAATGTTGAACTTAAGATTTTTAACTGCCATTATCACTAAGAATAACTGACCATTAACACCAAGATCCAACAGATAAGCGAAAGCATGACCCGACATAAAGTCGGAGTATGCTTCATTTCAACAACTAAGAGTCAGCTTCTATCCACAAAAAAGTCTTTGCAAAAGTGTGTAGTGAAAAGTAGGTATCAGAATGTCCGTGAAGGACTGCAGCGATGGTCTGCTGCCTCGGCGAAGAGGATGGTAAGATCCCCCGAGATCGGCCTGGGGCGGGTTCTTCCCCCCAGCACAAGGACCCACTACAAAAGAATTTCGCATTCACGAGTCCTTAGGTCTCAGAAGATGTCGACCGAAGTCGAAAAATGGAGGTAACTAACTGAGGGTTGAAATTGCTTGTTCAGAGAACAAGTTGAAACGGGTAAAAATAAACGGACTGCGGAGCCTTCGTGGTTACCCGACGATTCTTTTGGCTCACAAATAAGAGTGGGGCATCCGGATGGATATGTGCCCCCTCACACCCGCCCAACCGGATCAAGATCCAGACGTAGACGTGGCCATATATTTCACTTTTGAGTGGAAAACTCATCCAAACATAATTTGTATGAACTTTCCCATCAAAAGAGAAATATTGACGTGACCGATTTATGTTATAGAATTATGTGATCAAATCACATAATCCTATACCATAAAAGGGCACGCGAGCGGAAGGCCACTCTACCCGGCAAGAGCCCCTGCTAAGCGACAAAAATGGTGGAGCGAGCCCGATGGCTAACCCATGTTTCTTGGAAAGCCTTCCATCGTGGTGGGTTCCATAACTGGTTCGGGTTCCTTATAAATAAAAAGACCGAACTTTTTTTCTTTTTATCTCTTCATTTCTTTGTTATCTTTCTATCCTCTGACAATTGATTATTTTAGATAATAAAATTTATATAAATTCTTCTTTGTTTTTTCAAGATCAAAATAAAGTTCGACAATAGATATATCAGCAAAAAATAACAAATATTTCCCCTAGTAATGTTCAATATAGATAAATTGGGTGAAAGGACATGTTTTTTTATATTAATATTCTCCATTGAAATTTGCTTCTAAATATATATATATATATATATATATATATATATATATATATATATATATATATATATATATATATATAGGGTCTGAATAATAAGTAACCGGACTGACCTCAGGAAATTTTTCATTGGCAAAATATGTACACTTTTTCTTTAGAAATCTTCAAAGTAGTCCCCATTGGAGTCGATTACATGCTGATGCCGGATTTCGCAATCTCCGAACGCTCCCTGGAAGTCGGCAACCTCGATGCTGTCAAGAGCCCTCGTCGTAGTACGTTGAACGTTTTCCAGAGTCCCGTAATGCGTCCCCTTAAGGTGTCTCTTGATCTTGGGGAACAGAAAGAAGTCCGCTGGTGCCATATCCGGGCTGTAAGAACTCTGGTTCGGTTTGCAGTCGATCAAGGATTTCCAAAGCGACAGCAACACGACGCTCCTTTTGCTCATCAGTCAGGTGTTTGGGTACCAGCTTCGCGCAGATCTTCCTCATGCCCAGATCGTTCTTTAATATGTTGTGAACGGTCATATTATTAATTCCAACCTCATCTGCGATAGCCCGAATGCTCAGACGACGATTACTGTTCAACACATCACGCACTTTTGCACATTTGTGTCCGTGTGACTCGTTGATGGAAGACCGACGCGCTGTTTGTCATGGACGTCATCGCGGCCCTCCCGGAAATTTCAGTGCCACTGAAACACTTGAGTTCTGGACAGAGCATCCTCACCGTAAGCCTCTTGAATCATTTGAAGAATTTCCGTGGCCGGCTTCTTGAGTTTGACACAAAATTTGATGCTAACACGTTGCTTGATCGTACGCTCCATTTTCACTCCGACGACGTAACTGAACACGCACTCCGCTCTCGTTCGATACTATCTCTCCAAGCGCTTGGAGGCAACTGCTGCAGCCCGGTTCCCTTCACCTAGACTCCCACCACCACTACAGCACCAGATACCGGTGAGCAGACGCTTTGACGGCGCGGGGCAGGCTCAGTCCGGTTACCAATTATACATTCCCTGTATATATATATAGTTAATACATCCGTACTTGCAGTGAAAGCTCCAACTTTACCACAACTTTCTCATAATTGTTAAGCGAATAATTTTAGATTTCATTCAGTAAATTAGTTCAGATTCACCTTGCAATTAATTTTAACTGAGAGGTGGCGTATTTCCATCTCGAAATTGAAATAAACGAAATTGCAACCCAATCCACTTAAATTTGATTGCATTAGATAAATATTAAAAGCATTCTTGCGAAATTCGCGAATCTAAGGGAAATTAAATTTTCATCACAAAATATAAAATGACAAAAATAAAGTTTTAAATACCATAGAGGGTACTTGCCCATCATCCTCGACAAGCGCTCGTTGACGGAGTGGGTAAGGCCTGCAAAATTCCTTTTTTTTTTAAATTCTAACCACAATTATAACCGTTTTTAGAAAAAAACACTTAACACCCTATGATCAATCCTAGCACTTTTAAAAATTTACTTTACATTCTATAATGCATTTCAACACAAAAAATTATTCTACACAAAAAAAATCTCCATCTCACTAGACCGATTTCGTTTCAATTTCTAAACTTCTGTTGCATTCTTTGACAGTGCGTTTTCACTTTCCCCGGAACATTAAAATTATTGGCCGCAAACTATGGTTTGGGGCCAATCATTCAGACCATTAAGCTGAAGCGATATGGTGAGCAAGTGGCAATTTATTTACATCGATTGAACTTGACTACTAAATAACAAATTTGATTTTTCCTAGTCAGCATTTTCCTGCTTTTACCTTTCCAAGCTCAGCGCTAGTTCTGCGTCACCGAAATTTGGTATTATTTCTCAATTCGAATTTTAATTTTGATGGAAAAACGATACATCCGCCTGGATATTAGGTGCAGTGCATGGAAAAAATATAGGTGTTGATGATTTACACCTTGAACTTGCTAATTTGCTGATTGAGTAAAGGTATTTTAATGTAGCCTTCAAGTTAATATTAAAGTAATTGACCTGGTCGATTTAGAAGCAATTTAATAGTTTGAAGAATTGGTTTTACATACAGAAATTGTGCTCTACTTATTGAATTTTAACATATTGCTTTTACAAACAGCAATCTTTTATTTTAGTTATTCAATTCTAACAATCTTTGTTTACTTATTGAAATCCTTCACTTTATTTATTGAATTCTAACAGTAAAATTAAGGTTATCCATCTAACCCGTGTACGCTCAGGATAGGTGGACAATGGAGTGAAAAAAATCATATTCACCGGTGTGATGAGCGTAACACCTTCAAAGGTACTTACAATTAATCAAGGACCTATGCAAATATTATAAAAATATAAATCTAATACTAGACTTTGCAAGCATTCGGAAAAATAGGTTAAAAAAAATGATCCAACTACTCCGGACTTACCCTATGCATGAGTAAAATTTTCGGATTCACAAGACGTTGTTTGAGTTACTAATTATTTTTTTTTTAAAATACCTCCATTCCGTACCACTCTCTCCATCACTCTTTCTTCGTCGCACAACGCTCGTGCGATCTGCATGCACATTACGTCGCTTGGTCCTTTGTGCCGTCCAGACAATGTTTAACACATCGGTATAAGGGGGCACACAATATAATGTGAACTAGTCCTTTTCATGAACATGGAGTCCAAAAAAAAATCATGATCAGCTCTCAGAGATAAAAAAAAATTCAATATAATACGACGCATTCAAAAAAAAAAAAACTCTGACTATCTGTCACTTCAGTATCTCGCCGATAGGGTAAAACAAGTTGGGTAAACAGACCTACGCTCATGTCAGAAGGGTTTTGTATTCAATTTACAAAATGCAGTCACCAGATCGAATCAAATCAAGAAACATGTCAAAGACGATTTTATTGGAGGAAATAGGAAATACGAAGATCATACTATTATTAACAAAGTTGAACGAATTTCGACTTCTGAGGAATGGTTACAAAACCCTTTTGCTAGGAGCTCTCTCCCACCTCCTTGACTTGTTTCACTTATGAGCATCAATTGAAGGTACTCATTTTCAGTCATTCATTAAATTGAATCAAGTGTTCAAAGCATGCACCTTAAACGTTGAAATTGGGAAAAATAACTCAAAATTATTCAATCTTCGCATTTAAAACAGCCACTTTTTGGTTTTACGATTACTGATACCACTAGCTGAACCGATTCTCAAAGACATACATGACACCTATCATTCCTGAAATTTTCATGCAAATCCTAGCAAAACTGTAGTGTCTATGTCGGTAAAAAGCGCATTTTGTTCCATAGCCATATGTTGCCATAGTAATACATGCAGCGCATATTGTTCCATAGTAATACAGGAAATTTCAAACCGCTATAACTTCACTAAATATGATTCAATCTTTATGAAACTTTCAGGATAGATCAACCTTATAAATAGTCAGTAGTATACTGAATTTCATAGAATTTAAGGGTACCGTGAAGATTTTATTCAAGAAAACATAAAATCGATAAATCATACTATTACTAACAAAGTTGAGTGAATTGTGACTTCTCATGTATTTGTTGTTGTTGTACTCACCAAGTCCTACATTCCTGATTTTTTTCAGATTTTTCGGATCACAGGTGTCCAATCGCGAGGGGGGGGGGACACAAATTTTTCGTGTATTTCCCCTCCCTGTGCGCCCCTCGAAGCAAACTTTGCCAAACTAAGACCTGTTTTGAAAAGTTCTCATCAAGACCTTTCATTTGATACCCATATCGGCTACCTTCAATGAAATTTTTTTTTCGGGGGGTCACTCCCCTATATGGGGAGACCCCCCTTAAATATCTTATAAAATTTTGTTGTAGTTGAATTTTGAAGAGATCACCACTTTACACCTACATACAAAATTTGATGTTTCTAGCTTAAGTAGTTTCTGAGAAAAACTGCTGTGACACACGGACGGACGGACGGACGGACGGACGGACGGACGGACGGTCAGACAGACGGACAGACAGGACGCGATTTTAGAAGGGTTTTGTAAAATTATTTTACAAAACCCTAAAAAGAACGCCCTAAGATACTGGGCTCATAAAAGCAGGATTACAGGTCCACGCTTCAATCAGTGGTCATTAAATGCTCCCCTAGTCTTTTCTTGAATACCATAAGTGAGTTTGCTTCCTTAACAATCTCTGGTAGATATTTTACAAAATCCTACTGGCGGAAGCACTCTCCCAGGACTTCTACTTGTTTTTTCATGCAATTAGGCTCTTGCAAATTTCACTCCAGTTGATATCGGGCTCAGTGTTAACAAGCATAAAATGTCAAATCGCAACTGATCCGTTATCGTGTGTTGATATCGTGAATAATATGATTCCATGCTGAATTGACTTGATTACACGCAGCATTTGTAATGTTCTCGTCAAAAATTTCTAAAGTAATGCAAAGATGAATAAATTTTATCTTATTCATTTATGTAGCTATATATATTCCCACAAATTTCAGTCTATGAAGGAACGATAGTCTATCAAAGAAAGCTCAAGATAATTTGACAAAATCTGAATAAATTTGGATATCCGCAATAAATAACGTGACTCAACAATCACTGAAATCGTGCATTGACTTCAAACTCATGTTTATCACTAATTATCTATGGCTGTGAAATTCTTAGTCACCATTTTCTACCTTAACGGCACGAATTTAGCTTTGCAAACATCAAGTGAATTTCTGATTTAATATAGACCTTTTTCAGATTTGCAGCAATTTGGCGGTGATTTACCAACCACGGGCGACGGTAACGACATCATCTCATCTTCTGCATGATGATGAAGCAATCGGTTAACAACAACCTGCAATTTCTCCTTTCAGATAGTCCGCAAATGACCGTGTAGGTCTTCGGATTTTTAAGTTCTTTCTAGTCAATTCATCTCGACTGATAGTAGTTGAATTTTTAAACAATTGTTGAGGATTGTAAGATATGGCACGAACGTAGAGATAATAAGCCTTTAAGATGGTTAGTTCTGGAGTGGCGAACGGCGGTTCAGTTGAATATCGTGTAACAAATTTGTTTTGGGTCAAATCCGAGGTTCACTTAAATTATTTCAAAATTTCCTCAATGTTTTGCTGGTCGTTACTCTCGGCGCTGTGTTTTTGCAGGAAATAAAGGTTTTAAATGAGCTACGCTCAGAAGAAGCTCTAGTGCAGATTCATATTAGTCATGAAAATCGAATCACATCAAATATTCCTATTAAAGGATGTTTGACATAATTCGATTGATTTTTGGAAAAGTACATTTGAAAGTGAGGTTAGAAACTCATTAAAACATTCCTTTCCGTAAAATAATTCACAAACAAAACGATAATTGCTGAATCCCAAATATAGACAAAAATTACGACATAGTACGGAATTTTATTTTGCACTCTGCTCTCAGTCCAACCAATCAAAACTTATATAACAATATTTAATAACTCCTTTTGAGCCCCTCACAATTTCATACAAATTACACCCTCTTAATTGATTTAATTCCAGATCTCTATCTAATTCCACTATTGATCTTTAATAATTCAGGAGATGGGCGATTTTATTAACATTAATCGCTTTACCACGGTATAATTTGCGGGGAGATATTGATCGGTCTGGTTGAATTGTGAGGACTAAAGCGCGTAAAATTACTTTTGTAAACTGCAACGTTACTTTCACGAAAATTCTGTTCATCGCCAAAGTAAGAAATTAATTTATTAGATTGCAAAAGTATCTGGATTTTGATTAGAAACTTGCTCATCGGACCTGTGCAAATTTGACGGGCTGCAGTCGGTGCGACGTAAGCTTTTGTAAAGTGCGTTGTGTGAACGAAATTTCAGAGAAAATTACATTTAAAAACGAGCAAATAATTACTAGCGAATTTCAGTCTAGTAAATTTGAAAATAGATTGATGTATGGGTTGATAGAGCAATGTCCAATTGCAATTAATTTTAGCTATGGATTACTCAATCTAAGTAATAGATGAGTGGAAGTGAAGAAACGAAACGATGATATCGCGCTTTTCATTTAATTGCTGGTAATGTAGAAAAGTTTAAAGTGGATATTGGATATTATACAAGAGTTTGCGACAAATTGCTTTACTATTTGTAAGTAGAAGCTATAAATTTAATCTGTTGGATTTAGATATATTCAAATTATTTTTTAAAAATTATAATGTTCAACAATTTATCGTTTTAATATATTCTTATTATATGTATGATATATTTAAATTTAGTGTGTCCTAGGGGCTATAAAGTTTTATGATTTTTTAGGGGTTTGTACTAAAATACAAAACCCTATTTAAATCGGTACCTGTGTCCACCTGTCCGACCATCCGCCCGTCTGTATATTACAGAAGTTCTTCTCCAAAACTATAGAACTTATAGCCATGAAACTTTGTGGTGAGGTCAGAAGTTATAACCTCTATGGTATTTAAAAAAGTTATGGTGGTTTAAATTTTCCTGTATTGCAACAACAACTATGCATACCTATTGCCCTTCCGCTCCTAAAACCAGCTACGACATTTACAGACATGGCCATTACACCGAAACCAAAATTAACACTGCCGAACAGTACAAATATACAAACCGCTCCGAAAACACAAGAATCGAAAACAGTACCAATCATTCTTCAAGAGCCCTCTAAATGGTCCCAAACACGTGGTATGAAAACACAAAACATCTCATACTCAACCGTGAAAGGGGTCTGTCTTAGCATATAAATCATACCAACAACATCTACAGATCACAGACGACTGGCAAAAGCATTAGCTGACAATGAAATACAATACCACACTTACATTCTACTGGAGGATAGACAGCTGAATGTTGTCATTAAGGGCCTGTATCGCCTTTCAGTTGAACATATTAAGGAAGACTTACAATCTCAGGGCTTCAAACCAATTGAAGTTTACTACATCAAAGTGAGGCAACTTATTTCTCGGGTAGTAAAGATTCTCCTCCCAAAATCTAAAACTAGCATTTATAACATTAAAACTGTTTGCCACCCTTTGTGAATCGTGGAGGCCCAGCGTCCCTATACGGGCCAGGGTATGTGCCAAAATTGCCAGCAATTTGGACATTCTTTTAGAAACTGTCATGCGCAGTTTCGATGCGTTAAGTGCGAATCACTTGACCATTTCTCGAACTATCCAAAGAAAATTGAAGAGAAGCCAAAATGTGTCAACTGTGGTGGAGAACATCCAGAAAGCTACGGGGGCTGTTCCAAAAATCCAAAGAACGTGAAAAAATTGTTCACGTAGGTTGCTGTGCCCACCCCATACAACCAGTACAAAACAAACAACTCCAAAACAGGCACATCCAAGCACACAAAATCTACCTTGCAATATGGACGAAATGTTCGCTAAAATACAGAGACAATTCCAAAACATGATGGTAGACATGATTTAAACCATGTTCGCTGCATGTCAAAATGTCCTCAACACTAAATATGAATAAGTTTAATGAGCCGCATTTCAATTCTGACGTGGAATGCGAATTGCTTGCATCGGCATTCTGGTGAACCCAAACAATTTTTATTTTATCATAAGTTTGACATCATAATGATCCAAGAAATCTTTCTGAAGCCTGAAAGACGATTCCACATCCCTAAGTACATTATGTACAGAAATGATAGAATGACGGGTAGAGGAGGTGGAACAGCTATCCTTGTTGGACAAAACGTGAGTCATTGTCTCATTAATATACCCACTCTTCAATAACTAGAGGCCACAGCAATCAAGATGATAACTGATTTTTTAGAGTTCATTGTGGTTTCTGCTTAAAATTCTCCAGGAAATATAAATTTTTTAAGTGATCTCAGAGCACTTGCTACGTTTGAAGGCCTTCTCTACATCGCACGAGATCTAAATGCCATACGCCACTTTTGGGGAGTTGTGAGAGGCAATAAAGCTGGGACCGAGCTCAATACATTCATCACAGCCAACCACTTCAGCCTACATATCCCCAATGAACCAACATGTTATGGATCAAGAAATGGCTTTGCACTGGGCATTGGAATATCGCAAGATATCACACAAAATGTTTGGTTACATGTCCTTGATGAACTTTTTTAGGTTTTTGTTGAACATTTTTTTTACAAATACCTACTAGTTTCGCGACCTGTCTGTCCGTTCTCAGAAACTATAGAAGCTAGAATACTCAAACTTTGTGAAAAGGTCAGAAATGATGGTCACTCAAAAGTAAGGGTCTTACAAAAAATTTAAATTTTTTTTAAGTGGGTCCTCCCTAATGACGAATTAGGCCTTTTTTTTAATCAAAGGTAGTCGAGTGGGGTATCAAATGAAAGTTCTTGATTGAAACTATTAAATCTAAATAAAGAAATCATTTTATGAATTAGGGGGTCCAGAGGAAGGCAAAATGTATCGAACATTTTTTTCCCCCCCTCGCGATTGGACACCTTTGAGTCGAAAAATCTGAAAATTATCACAAATGTGGGACTTTATGAGTAAAAGGGCAACTAATACCTTAAAAATCGAAATTCGCTCAACTTTTTTAATAATAGCATGATTTATAGATTTTACATTTTCGCCCATAAAATCAAAACGGTACCTTTAAACTTTCTGAAATTTTGCAATCATATAGACTAATGTAAGATATTAACGTTCACAAAATTTAATTGAGATCGAAGTATAATCAAGTGAGTTATAGCCATTTCTATTTTATGGAATTACAACAACAATAACACGTGTTTATGGTTGATACATATGTCAAATTGACCAAGGCACTTTATTTTCCTTCAATTTTCGTGAAAATCTAAGAAATAATGTTTAACTTGAATATGTTCAAATGGCCGAGCATTAAGTTCGGCTGCACTGTGCTTATGAAAGAAACTGTGCATATTTGCTTAATTTGAACGATTTCATAATCAAGTATTGGATGAATTATTCAAGTTATTGATTCACGCTATTAGTTAACTTGTTTCTAACCCTAGGATGTTTACAAAGACCTTCTGGTAGGAGCACTCTCCTGCTTATTCATTTTGTTTCTGACCATAGAAAACATCTTCATTGCTGCTTCTACGAAGGAAAAGAAACTACAAACTGGAAAGCGTTTAAAGTCTTATTGGACCATGAAACTAGTTTCCAATCACCTGAAACGGCTGATAACATCGACAACGTCATTGGAAACGTAACCCAGAAAATTTATGGGCTAAATATGACCATATGGTCATAGCTCCGGGAAGGGAAACGAATTTCTATTAACTCCCTAAGAACTAGGTATACAAGTGAACCTATGCTACGAATAAGCTCTACCCAGATGGCAAATTAAATCCGGAATAAAATAAGGGTATAGTCCGCGTGGTGTAGTGGTTACAACCCTAAGCCCGTTAGCCGAAGGTCTCTGGTTCAAGTTTCGTTGGCGTCAACGATATTTAGTTCGAGTTCAGTTATGATACGTGCTGGTTTAAAATCAGAATGTATCGCAGCTGTGTAGACGAACACACGGCCAAGGCGTGATAATGATCATATCACCTTGCGGACTGCCCATAAATTCGATCATGACAATGAGATACTCCAACTATCTCTAAGTGAAGGCCCGAAAGAGGTTGTGGTGCTACGAAAAAGAAATAAATAAACAAAATAAGAGTATTCCAAAACAAGCAATGGAGAGCTTTCTGCAAAGTCTTGAGCCATGGTGTGGTAGTTTTTGAATAATGTCCAAATACTTTCGAGTAAACAATAAAATTGTGGTACCACCTATTTATGGTCCTAACGGAATGCAATTTTACGATGCGGATAAGGCTGAAGCATTTGCAGAACTATTCAGAAGGGGATGACTTTGAAATTGAGCATAGAATTGAATCTTCTGTCAACAGACTCCTGGTGGATAACATTCAGCATGAAGACAGGATTGAACCAATAGACTTAGCTGAAATTAAGAGCATTATATAGACACTCAATGAACATAAAGCACCTGGAAATGACACCATCATAAAAACAATGATTTCTTGGCTACATTTTACAAATACTTCTTCTTCTTCTTCGCAGTACTACAGCCCTTCTTGCGCCTTCACTTCCTGCAAATAGCGCCTTCAACAGTCTCAGTCCATTCGCCACGTCCTCCAATTTCAAAATCCAAGCAGCGATGCGTTATCTTCATCGACCGAGTCAGACTAGCATTTCCTCGGTTTCTTCACTGGTCTCTAGCCTTCAGTTCTTCCAACGAATACCTTTTTGGTTATCTGTTGGTCATCCATACGATTTATGTGTCCAGCCCATTGCAGCTTGCGCAGTTTTAAAGTCGTTGAGACCTCCGGTTTGTTAAAAATGTCACACAGCTCATGGTTGTATCGGATTTGCCATTGGTCTCCATCTAGCTTCGCTTCGATTAATCGTCTCAGGACCCGTCGCTCAAAGGCGCTCAATATATTTGCGGATGCTTGGGTTAGGGCCCATATTGAACACCTATAGCATAACATAGGTCTTATCATAGATTTGTATACTTGGAGCTTTGTTTTACTGTGTATGCAGCTGGTCTTCAAGATCGTCAAAACTGAATAACATGTTTTATTTGCGAGCTGTATTTTTCGGCATATTTCGTCTCTTTCATTACACGTTTTCGTTATGTTGGCGCCTAAATGCACAAATTCGCCCACATTTTGATATTTGTTTATTTGAGGTATTTTTCCTTGACTGCGGCATGAGCTTTGTTTTATGTCATTGATTTGTAGCCTTACTAGTTTTTCTTCACTGTCGAGTTTTAGGAAGAGTTCTTTGGGAGTTGCTGATGACCGTGACAATATGTTGGTGTCATCCGCATAGGCTACTACTTGGCTCGACTTGTATAGTAATTTACATAATAACATATATCGACATGTAGCTTTCGTATGACGTACTTCGGAGCCAAATTGAATAGCAATGGGGCCAGCCCATCTCCCTGTTAGTCCGATATTTGTGTCAAAGGCATCGGTGAGTTGTTTATTGACGCGGACTTGGGAAGTCGTTGTCGTTATTGTCATTTTGGTAAGACGGACTTATTTGGCTGGGATGCCTAAGTAAAGCATTATTTGGTACAGTACGCGACGATCAATACTGTCGTATGCTTGCTTAAGGTCAACGAAAATTAGGTGCACGTCTATGTTGAACTCCCAGCATTTTTCAGGTACCTGCTTGACACTGAACAATTGGTCTATTGTCGATCTACCTGCTCTAAAACCACCTTGATACTCCCCAATAATACTGTTGGCGTATGATCCGATTTTATTTTCGAAGATTTAGAAAATATTTTGTACGCCCTTCAAAGTAGTGATATGCCTCTATAGTTTTCGTACTGTAGCTTGTCATCTTTTTTGTGGATAGGGACTATAATTGATTGGCTCCACTTTTTCGGCATATGTTCTTGCTGCCAAATGTGCTGGATGACTTTGTGAATAGCTTTCTGAGCACTGCTGCCACTAGAATTTCATCGATGCCCGGCGCCTTATCATATTTTTGGGCCTTGATGGGGAAACAAACTTCATCCAGAGCTGGTGGGGCCAATGGAAGCACTCCAGAAACATCTATAGGCTCCGATGTTTTGGAGCTGTGCAGAAATTATATGCCCACCTTTCCTTAATCTTGTTTTCATCAGCGATGATATTGCTGATATCATCACGACAGACCATGGTTTTGGGTTGATAACTGCGTTTCAGGCCTTTCACTACTTTGTATGTTTGTCTTGATTTGTTGCTCGCTAGCCTTACATTGAAACTTCTCGATTGGTCGTCATAGTATTTTCTTGTCTTAATCGTAATTACCTTATTCACTACTCTTCTGAGGTTTTCATAGTGGTCTCTCTTTGTTTTTGTTTTCCTACCTATATATTCTTTCTATGCCTGATTTTTTTTATCTATCGAATTCTGGCACTCATTATCGAAACAATCATATCTCTTACGTCGGGCTTGATGCCCGATTGTATGTTCTGCCACCGTTAATAACCGCTTGCACTTCGATGAAGAGCTCGTTACTTGTTTTCAGCGATGCGTCTGATATGATGGGAGCCAGCTGATTGTCGAAGGTCTACGTAAAATTTTTCGCCACAGACGTTGCTTGTAGCCTTTTAATGTCGAAATTTTGTATATGGCTGCTCTTCGCCGAAATCGGTTTTTACTTACGACATCGATAGTTTAATTTGATCAAGTAATGATCTGAGTACAATTTGCTCCTCGGTATGTACGGATGTCAAGCATGCCCGAGGCCCAACGATGTCAGATCAGAATATGGTTGATCTGGTTTTGTGTGTTGCCATCCGGTGATACTCAGGTTATTTTATGCATGCATGAATGTGGGAAGCAAGTCAAACCTATGGCAAGATTTCTGCTGCATGCAAAGTCAATCAGACGCTATCCGTTGTCATTTATTTCATCGTGGAGGCTGTATCCTCCAGTTGATTCCCAATGAGATATCTCATTGCCAACCTGAGCGTTGAAATCACCGAGTTATTTTGTGTCTTTTTTAGGCAATGAGTCGACTAGTCTTTCCAGGTGATTGTAGAACATTTCTTTCATTTGTTCGTTTTTTTCTTCGGTCGGGGCGTGAACATTAATTACCCAGATTTGAAGAATTATGCGTTAATACGGATCGCATACAACCGTACATTAACTGCCTTGAAATCAATAACGTACGATTTGAACTCCCTGTCCACATAAAGCCACTCTGAATTCTCGTTTTCCATTAGTCTTCCCACTTTTGAATATTGTATGCGATCTCATGTGTTATATATCATTTCCAGTCCAGTTCGTTTCCTGGATTGTCAGTATGCTTAATTGATATTGATTGGCCTGTTGTAAAAGGTCTTTAATAGTGCCAGGGTAATTGAGTGATCTGACATTTCAGGATCCAATGCCATAGTCCTTTCTCCGTTTGCGGGGTTGTTGCTGTGAGTCCAATCCATTTCGATGCCCTTGCTCAGGTTTCGAAACAGTGTAGGGTTTTTCGGGGGCTGAGAGTTGCCCCGTCGCCTAATCTCCATCCCGGCAAAATGGCTATTACTTAGATTCCGTTATCAGGCGTGGAAGACTCGCCTTCCCCCCTTACGTCCCCACAAAGGAGGTGTAAGCAGGATTTAGTAGCAGAGCTGTAGATGTATTTACAGTTATTAGCATTTCTCCATTATTGGGGAACCAGTAAACGCAGTGTGGAACCCTGAGAATATTTACTATCACTTAATCGTCGGACTTAGGATTAGGAATCATGGAAACTGTGGGTTGGGGAGAGAAGAGTTCCCCCTCGTTTCTGAATCGGGCTTGGGACCGTCTACGGCAGAGTTAGCAGGTATGATTAAATTGGATGAAAGTTGATACTCGTATTTAAATAATCTTTTAAAATGTTCTTTTATTCTATAAGTTTTAATAGAAAGGACAGAAGTTATTTCCGTTTCAAATTCCCCCAATTACAACAATCGTACTTCCACTACTGAGGCTTTTCATCGTACCAGACATTACACTTTTGATTGTGTTTTCTCTAAATACGAGTAAATAATATAGCAAAAAAACACCTCTAAGATTCGTCTTAGTCAATGCTAGTTTTTTTTATTTATTTAAATCCATTTTACAGAAAAAAATGCAATATTAAATAGATTTAGACAATTAAATATCGTTTAAAGTAAAATTTATACAACAAAATCAAGCAGAAAAAAGTTGAAAATACTAATTTAAACATGTAAGAAAATCAACTAGACGCTAAATGAAAGTTTGAAAAATTGAGTGATAAGGAAATATTAATCGCAAATCACAAAAATTAACGTCTTGAATTTATTTTTAAAAACCAAGTAGGATGTGGAGAGAGAATCGAACTTGAGGTTCTAATGCTTTCTGATGATTCGCGGCATAATAGACTGAAAATATAAATCTGTCTGGGCGTACGGAACCTCGAGATGCTATTTGACCGACTAAGATGCGCATACTGTCTGCTGTGTAAGTCTTTGTTTAGAGTGGAAGTAATTTGTTGTTGGTACAACTTATGAAGGAAGCATTGATTTGAGAAGGTTCTACGGGACGACAGAGAAAGGAGATGAAGTACGGATAAACGGCGCTCATAAGACTTATAGGTTAAGTTGAATTTGAAGAACGAAATACGGGTAGACTTATGTTGAATCGCTGAACAGTTTGTAGCGAGCTCACAAGATATAAGTATCTAGAAGACCACACTACCGAGCAGTACTCAAGATGCGGGTGGACAAGACATGTGAACAACCAAACTGTGGTTGCAATATTTGCAAACTTGCTCAAACGCCGCATAATAAAACCAGAAACTTTTGATGCCTTGGTAATTGTGCTAGAAATATGGGCATCGAATTTAAGCTTGGGATCAAATATAACACCAAGATCTTTGCATGAGTCTGCAGAAAGAAGAAGAAAAATATCTCATAGGATGATATTGTTAAAGAACAATTTTCAGAGTAAAAGTTCTTTTTAAAATATTTGGAATCATTGATACGAAGGAAGTTTGCATTACACCAGTTATAGCGGTTTAAGAGATTATTTTGGAGCTGCTGATAATCTTCAAGGGATCTAATTATCTGAAATACCTTGAAATCATCAGCATACAGGAGACAAGAAGTGGAAACGACATGGGGAAGATCATCGGTAATCAGTAAGAAAAGAAGAGGTCCAAGGATTGATCCTTGAGGGACACCAGATGTAGGATTGAATGGAAAGGAGGTCGTGCCATAGAGATTAACACGACCTAAACGAGAAGATAGATAGGATGAAATCCAAGAATGTAGGGAACCGGATATGCTGTGCGAAGCTAACTTTTGACAGAGAAGAACATGGTTCATGGAGTCAAAAACTTTCGGGAAGTCCATGAATATTGTATCAACTTGAAGCTTTTTATCTAGAGCTGTTGCAATATAATCTTCAAACTCAACCAAGTTCGAGGAAGTTGAATAACCCTTCAAAAATTCATGTTGCTGTTTGACAATTGAACTCAATGACTCAAGAAGCGTGTTGTGTACAAGTCATCCCAGTAGCTTAGAGAAGCAGGAGAGGAGTGATATGGGATGATAGTTTGAAACAGTTGATGGGTCAACGTTTTTAAAGATAGGAACAACATTTGCAAAGGTGCCAGTACTAAGGCTGAGGTTAAATATAAAGGATAGAAGAAGACACAAAGAGGAACAAAGTGATTTTACAAATATATTTGGCAATCCATCAGGACCAGGACTAAGGTTCGGATTGAGCAAGTTAATAAGGGATCCACCTTTAAAAGGATCTGTGGAGTAGGATGTTTTTGATGCTGGACAAGTTTGATTTGAGTTTATGAACGAGTGTAGTATATCATAAGATGAAAAAGTAGAGGAAAAAATTTGGCAAATAGGTTTGAAATATCCTGTGGGGAGTAAGCTTCAGTGCTACTCCATTTAATGGTAGAGTAGATGGTAGAGGAAGATTTAAAAGATCGGATGCAGGGCCAAAAGGGTTTAGCATTATTTGTCAGGAGGGAACTCTCTGAACTGCTAAAGTAGTTTTTCATGGCCCCTTTGACCTTTTTTTAGCCAAACAACGCAGTCTACAAAAATTCTGTTTGGCATCATCGTTTCCGGTTAATTTATAGTGCCTATGCCCTTTGTCTTTGGCTTTTAAGGCACAGAGAACTCTTTGAGTAAGCCAAGGCTTCATTTTAGATTTGCAAGGAGCTTGCAGTGGAGTGAAATTAGTAATCAGATTGATAAGGCAGCCGTAAAATTTGTTCTAAGCACTATCACACTCAAGACGAGAAAAGAAAGTGCACCAGTTGACCGAGTCCAGATTGGTTTTAATTGCCTCATAATTTGCTCTAAAGAGCTGAAACGATACACTGAGGCAATTCTCTGAGGTTTTACGTTCATCAGTCAGTGCTAGATACAAAGGTTGATGATGGAGATCAGGTTGAATATAAGGATGTAAAACAGGAGTTATTGATAGACAGTCAGTTTAAACATTTGGCAAGACAAGGTCCAGAAAGCGACCATTAGGGTTACTGATCTGGTGAAGCTGTGAAAAAGAACAAAGGGAAAGAAAGGAAGAAAGTAATAAAGAAGGATTATTTGTTAAGAAAATACTAGTTATTTATAAGGGATTTCCTTCCACTGACGGTATGTTGGAGTCCCCTCCCTCGCCATCAGATTTATTAGTTACGTTAAGGTCACGGCCGCATTGGCAGACTAAGTAAAATTTCTGCATGTGAAGTATTTTCGTTCAACCATGTTTCAGTTAAACAGATAACAGAACCGTTACTTAATTGAGACACGAGTAATAAGTTCTCAAATTTGGTTCTTAAGCCACGAAAATTCTAAAAATAAATAGAAATAGTTGAACTATTTGGAAGGGAAGAATTTTTTTCAGTGTTAGATGATCCTTGAAGGTTGTTGAGGCTGTTGGGAACCCGTATTGGGGCAAAATCACCACTAAGGTTGCCTTGTATCGAATGCTTTAACGATTTCGACAGTATTGCAACAAAACGTTAGCTGGTTAAAGTGGAGTAATACTGGCTTTTCTGTTGAAGCAAAAATATATTTGCAGTGCATGTTATTAAAGTTTTTCTTGAATTAAACCATTCTATATGCCTGCATATCGTAGGTTAAAAACAAAACTTTATTCTTCATGTATTTTTAAACTCATTTTGTATTTTATACAACCTGCGTAATGTGTTACTCGATCGTTTGGCCCATGACTTCTCAACGATTTGAAGACGTGAAATCTAGAGACATGCCATCGCAAAATCAATGGGTTACTCATTTTGCGGCTGCTGGTTGACCAGCGAGTTCAGAAAAGAGTTGCGTTGTGGGTCGGGCCATTGGTAGATCGACCATTCAATTACATTTTCAGTCATTGTCAAAGTTGCCCGATTCAAAACGCATTATAACTTACGAGCACTGTCCTTTACATTATAGACCAGGGCGGATATGTAAAAAACCGACTACATACAGCTGTTGAGAAGGCTACATTGAGTATAGTAGAAAAAGTAGTGAAATCAATAATCGACCTACAATATCCCCCTTCTCAAAAAAGTCGGGAACATTAACAAATAAATCAAAATGTTAAAAAATTATGAAAAACTGGATTTCTTCCGAATTTTCTCATTTCAAACTATGAAAAGATTTATTTAAGAGCGAAGATCAGTGAAAATAAATTTTCTATAAGATACGATTGGTACAACATTTTTCAGTCCTATCGAAAAATATAAAAAGTTTTACCAGCTGGAATGCACTCAAGAACTTCATAATTTGCTCAAAAAATCTTTATAATGCCATAAAACACAACACAAATTTTAATCAAAATTTATATAGTAGAATTGGCATAATAACTTTGCAATCTAAATTTTTTTAAAAATATTAAAAATTTTTTAATCTTACAAGTCAGATCCTAAAGCATATAAATGTTTGAGAATTTTCCTACCTTTAAAAAGCACTATACTTATCAAACCCACTTCATAAAATTAAAGCAGATTATTAGGGTGGCCTCAGGAATATTTCAAATTCAAATAATGTTGTGATAGCTGATTTTTAATGCCCACTTCAAACATGGGCATCACATGGTAGGCCCTCTCTTAATTCACTACCGAAAACATTGTTTCCCGCTGTAATCATCAGTGACATCATGAATGTGTGATATTGAGTATCGGTCTGTGAAAGTTTAGCTTGCAATAGTTAGCGCAAACTCTTCAGCCTCCTGATTTTTTGACTACTGGGTATATTGGTCTAGCCCAAAGTCAGTTCAATTTTGAGCAAAAACACAAGCACAAGCTGCCTTCAGTTTCCCACCTGTGGGATGCAGAGAGCATCGGACAACTAGAGGTCCTATGATTTCAATGAAGTATTTTAATGAAGTGGTTGCACCTAAGGTAGTTGATGTTTTGCCAGTCTGTACCATTGTGTTGGTCAACGGCTATGGGTTTGTTTTGCTTGCTGATCTAGATGGCGTATGCCATGAAGCCATTGATGCTGCGTCAGACGTTATTGATGAATAGGTGGTGATCACTTTTGTGCCCGTTGCAGTTCCACTATGCTTTTTAGATATTTCAAAGATATTTACTGATTCTCGTTGCCTCAAGTTAGATGGCAAAGAGTTAAGGCTGATGAATTTACTGTTTCTTATATCAACTATGTAGAAGTCTGAAGTTAATCAGGAAGTCTATTCCAATTACAAGTGTCTGCATATTTGTGATGATGAACTCCCATTCAAAAGTTTATCTGTAACCCAGGTTCAAATTCAAAAGTTGTTTCCCATATGTCTGAATCAGAGAATGGTTGGCGGTATAGTGTAGCATTTGTGGATTTTGATCATTCACAAAGCAGCGAGGTCATATTGAAATTGGGGAGTATCAAGGTGGTTTTCAAGCAAGTTGATCGATGACAGACCAGTTAAGCAGGCACTTGAAAATGTTGGGAATTCAACATACACATGCACCAGTTTTTTGTTGACCTTAAGCAAGCATATGACGGTAATAATGGTAGCGTACTGTACCAAATAATGCACGACTTTGGTATTCCAGCCAAATTAGTTTGTCTTACCAAAATGACAATGATGTTGACAACCTCCAAAGTCGTCATCAATAATCAACTCACCGACGCCTTTGACACAAATATCGGACTAAAGCAGGGAGATGGGCTGACCCCACTGCTACTCAATTTGGCTCTGGAATATTTCATTAGAAAACCATCTGTCGATAAATTATTATAAAAGTTAAACCAAATGATGGTCTAATGTGGGTGACATCAACATTTTGTCATGGTTGCAAACAACTGCCAAAGAACTTTTCCTGGACGTCGAGTTTTCTACTCTGGCAATAGTATGCAGCTGTTTTAATTTTCCAACATTTGGTTATTTTTGATTGTGTAACATTTCACACAATTTTTAGTACTACTGCCAAATTTAGAAAGATTACATATTAGCAAATTCCTGCCTTTTTCGGTAAGCTAAAGGTACATAAATTACATTTCAGTTGTTGGACTTGCTTGGCCATGTTTTTAAGTTGGTTTTCGGTTACTTCCATGCAATGCTCTTGGTTAGCTGAGAGTGATGTTTCATGTAGAGTAGATGGTGTTGCAAGTAGAAAAGCTAGAGAATATGTTTTCCGTGATGTAATCCATAATTTCAACTAAATTTTCCAGCTAAGAACCCTTGTTTGCACTCAAAATATATTTTAAACGCATATGTAATCGTTTTAACCATAAGGTTTGGATTATTACGTACGGGAATCCTACAGGTATGAGGTCATTTTGTGAAAAAGTGTAAAGGGCTATTTATCTTTCAAATCTAGCTCAGTGAGGAAACGATTCGGCTTGGTCTCCTTTGATTCCGTAAAACGTTCTATTAATTACTGTTTCAGAGTGATGTATTTATCTATGGTAGATAGTGACCAAATAGTATCTGAAAAATGCTGTAAGGTATATATTTTCCGAGATGATTTTAGTTACATTAAATTGTATGTCTGTTTGAACAAACAATCATGTGGGATCGTGTCTCCAAAATAATGGTAACTTGATCTTTTTGATTAGTTCAATATCAGTACTAACTACTGCAGCCTAGCCTGTGTTAATGCTATTGGTGACTTTTATATGTTTCCTTAACCCACAGCTTCCATGAGTCCTCATCCTAAGCCCAACGATCAAATGGTAGTAAATGTTCTCGGGGTCGCATATTGGGTTTACTGGTTGGGACTGGTTGGGGTTGGTTGGGACATTAAATAAATATATCTACAGTTCTGCTACTAAATCCTATCTACACTTCCTTTGTGGGAACGCAAGAGGGTGAATGCATGTACTCTACGCCTGATAACAGAATGGAAGTGATAACTATGCCGCCGGAATGGAGGCTGGGCAAAGGACTAGCTCTCCATCCCTGCAGAATGGCCTCGGAATGGATTGGACTCACGGCTATGATCTAGCAAACATAAAAAGGACGATGGCATAGTGTCCTGGAATGTCAGATCACTCAATTACCCTGGCGTTCTTAAGGATCTTTTACAACAGACCAGTTAATATAAATTAAAACTACTGGGAATCCAGGAAAAGAACTGGACTGGAAATTATATTCAAGATATGAGATCACACACAATATTCAAAAATGGAAAGCCTACTGGAAAATGAGTAATCAGAGTAGCCTTTACTGTGGATAGAGTGTTCAAATCACACATTATTGATTTTAGGGCAGTCAATGAACGGTTGTGTTCGGTCCATAGAAAAGTGAAATTCTTCAAAATCTGTCTGCTAAACGTACGTACCTCGACCGAAGAAAAGGACGGGGAAACAAAGGAAATGTTCAAAAATCACCTGGAAAGACTAGTCGACTCATTGCCTACAAATGACACAAAAATAATCCTGGATGATTTCAAAGCTAAGGTTGCCAATGAGCTACCTCATTGGGGAAAGACCGGAGGGTATAGTCTCCACAATGAAACAAATGACAACGACCAGTATCTGATTGACTTTGCATGTAGCAGAAATCTAGTCATACGTTTGACATTCTTCCCATATTGGCGCATTCATAAAATGAGCTAGGTATCACCGGATGGCAAGACACAAAACAACATCGAACATATTCGGATCCAACAACGTTGAGCTTTGAGCATACTTGACCTCCAAACAAAACGAGAAGCCAATTGTAACTCGGATCAACACATGATCAAATCAACCTGTCGATATCGTATGTTAAAGGCATATTCGGCGATAACCAGCCCACCACAAGAATTTGACATCAAGAACCAGCTGCCTTCGATCTTATCAGATGCATCGTTAAAGGTAAGTAACGAGCTCTCGATGGAAGTGAACGCGGCTATTGACGCCATGGCAGAATACAGAATTGGACATCAAGCAAGAGAAATTATTGTTTTGAAGGTAAGTGCCAGGATGCATTAGACAAAAATAATCAGATGTGCAGAGAATACGTAGGTAAGAAAACAAGACAAAGTGATAGGACTATTAAAATCTCAGAAGAGTAGCGAATAAGGTGATTAGAATAAGATTAACAAATACTATGATGACCAGTTGAGAAGTATAGATGTAAGCCTAGCGAGCACAATACAAAAAAAGCATACAAAGTAGTGAAAATCCTGAAACGTGGTTATCAACGCAAAACCACACTCTGTTGTGATGACATCGGTAAAATCATCGCTGATGGAACCAGGACTAAGGAAAGATGGGCATCATTTTTCAAGAACCTTCTTAGTCCCCCACACAGCTCCAGAGCATCGGAGCCTATAGATGTTTCTGGAGAGCTTCCATTGGCCCCACCAACTCTGGATGAAGTTTGTTTCACGATCAAGGTCCAAAAAGATAATAAAGCGCTAGGCATGGATGGGGTTCCAATGAAGTTCATCAAAAATGGTCGCAGTAGTTTTCATAAAGCTATTCTCGAAGTCATTCAGAACATTTGGCAACAAGAACTATGCCGTATGAGTGGAGCCAATAAATTATATTCCCTATTCACAAAAATAGAGACAAGTTACAGTGCGAAATTTATAGAAGCATATTAATGCTTTATACGGCGTAAAAAATAATTTTAAAGATCTATGAAAATAAAATCGGATCATTCGCAAACAGTATTATTGGGGAGTATCAAGGTGGTTTTAGAGCAAGTAAATCGATGGTAGACCAATTGTTCACTATCAAGTAATGCTGAAAGTTCAGCATAGACGTACAGCAAATTTTCGTTGAATTTAAGCAAGCATACGAAAGTATTGATCATAACGTACTGTACCAAATAACGCTTTGCTTTGGCATGCCAGTAAAATAAGTCCGTCTTACCAAAATGACAATGACGTCGACTACCTCCGGAGTCCTCATCAATAACCAACTCACCGATACCGTTGACACAAATATCGGACAAAAAAAGGGAGATGGGCTGGCCCCATTTCTATTCAATTGGAATACGTCATAAGGAAGCTACCTGTCAATACACGAGGCATATTGCTAGATAAGTTGAGCCAAGTGGTAACCTATGCGGACGACATCAACATTTACTCACAAAAAGCCTGTAAGAAGAATAATTTCAGCGTTTGAAAATTATTAGCGTTTTAAAATTATTCTTCTTACAGGTTTTTTAGCAAGCGCTGAAAATGGAGGCAATCAACGAATTTTCTTGCGGTTATTTATAACTGCCAAGGAACTCTTCCTCAAACTTGCCAGCAGTAGGACTACAAATCAATGACAATAAAACAAAGCTCATGACGCAGTCAAGGTAAAGTACCTTAAATACACAAAACACCACACTTGGCAAATACAGTATCGAAAACGTGGACCAAAATAATGAGAACCGCTAATGAAAGAGACAAAATACGCTGAAGAATACAGCTCACGACTAAAATATTGTTTTCAGTTTTGACTATCTAGAACCAGCTGCATACTCAGGAAAACAAAGCTTCAAGTATACAAATCTGTGATAAGATCTGTGCTGTGCTATGGGTGTAAAACAAGGACCCTAACACAATCATCCGCAAATATATTGAACACCTTAGAAAAATGGGTCCTGAGTGTAGCTAGACGGGGACCAATGGCGAATTCGATACGAACGAAAGGTAAGGTTGGAGGTCTTTGGTTTGTTTTTATTTCCTGAGGAATCTTTTGTGTCTGAATGATAACTTTATTTTTGGGTTTCCTGTTGATTAAATATTTGCAACAAATAACTATTAGGATTACAGGCAGAATTGTTAGAAGGCTATAATTGGCAATTCTATGAATATTTCTTTCGGGTTCCAAAAGACGAATTTGATCAGTGTTGTTTATTTAAAGGTCCTTTAATGACTCGGAGGATAATATTTTATCCAATTCGCTTTGTTTGGGGGAGGGTTGCAAAATTGCAGGAAGCGGTTGAATTGAGGAAGATTCTTGCGATGTGAAAGTTTTTCTGTTTAGAGAAATGGAAGAATTTTCCAATTTGATTAGATATGTTCCGTTAAGGGTATGCGAAATGTTTCCTTCGATAAGCGAGCCCTGAAATTGATTTAGAAGTACTTTGCCATTAGAAACTTCCTCGATTGTTTGTATATGCTTATCGTTGATTTTATTGCAAGTTGCATACAGACTTTTAAGTAAATTTGGAATACATGCTGTATTTTTTATGTCTATTAAATCAGTTAATTTACATATCGAAAGGGAATTGATTGTGTTACATTTATTTTTCATGCCATACATTTCGTCTTTATTTCTTAATATTTTGGTAAATGGAATTTCGTTAGTTACACTGTTTTGTTTTACTGGTTTTATTAACGTTTTTTCATAAATTTGGTTTGAAGTGAGAGGAATATTAATAATATAAAGAATAGATGCACTATTTGTCATAATTTTTATGTTAGCAAAATCTAGAGCTTCTTCTACTATACTGAATGGTAGCATTTCAGAATCTAGTATTTTTGTGGCAAATTTTATTTCGGATTTCGACAATATTAATGAACTTACTACTCCTACTTTTGCCCAATGTATTGCATGGTTGATATTTTCGAGTTCTTCTTTTAACATTCTTAGTCTAGCTTGTACATCAAGAATTTTGTCAATATTAATTTGATTGTGTTCTTTAATTAGGTGTTGTATTTCGTTGGTTATCCTTATAATATTAATTATCCTATCGTTATACAGTTGGTCTATTATTACCTATTCGTTGTTATTACGAAGAATGTTGTTTGTTTTTTCTGTTATTGTCACGAAACCTTCATGGTCGGGATTGCCCGCAATCCATTTCCATGCACTACCTATGAAGTTTAATGATCGCTTGATTTTGCGTGTTTTAGATTTTGGATTAAATTTTTAATTTGTTGGAGCTCGTGCAGAAAAAACGGGGTAAGTGAACTGTGTTGGGTTGAAGGAGTGTTGAAAATTGGTTCTATTTGTTTGATGACCTTTTCGTATTTTTCAAGTTCTATAACATGAATTAGTTTGTAGTTTCCATTTTGAATTTTGGCCTGTCCCATGTGAAAGGTGACAATTTGTGAATTTGTATAATCTAGGATTTGAATATTTGCCAGAACGAATTCGATGGTGAGCATGAAAGGGAGGATTAGTTCGCTTTAATATTAGATTTGTGAATTATTCTAGTTAGGATAGTTGAGTTTCGGTTTTCTTTAACGATTTCCTGTTTATAACGGGGTGTTAATTTGGAGCCTGATCTTTTGTTCAATTTAGCGAAGATTGTTTCTCCGATAGCATAGTTTTTGAAAGGGTGTCTCTTTTTGTTATGGAATTTTATATCCGACTGTTGTTTCTGTTTTGATTTCTCAATGTTTGAAGTTCTAATATTTTATATGTCTTCTGGATTTATGTTAGGGATACGACCAAAGTAAAGTTCTACAGGCTTCCTACCAGTTGTTGAGTGGATCGAATGGTTATACTCATTTACGGGGCGTTGTAATAATTCCTCAAACGGACGCGGTGGACCTTCTTTCTTCAGGCATCGCATGATTTCGGTGAGGGTAGAGTGCCAACGTTCAACTTGACCGTTGACCTCGCTTCTATACGGTGGAGTTCTAAAGACCTTGTGGCAGACCAGCCACTCACATACGCATCCGATCCTCGACTGCCACAAACCGCAGCCAACACTCCGCAACGCCTCATGGACGGACCGACAGACACCCAACCCCCGACTGCCACGAGCGCAGCACCCATTCGGCTTGCATTGATGCTCAACCATGATTAAGTGAAAAAACCATCAACATGTGGATGCTTGCGCAAGCTTATCAACCGCAAGGCAACACATGCAGAACCAGATGTGCAACGTAAGCAGTTTGGCTGGTGGATTGACGTCCAACAAGTGGACGTCTTATGCAAGCGAAGCATATTCATCGATATGGAGTGGCGACCACCGTGGATTGGAGCAGACGACGATGTCAGCACAAAACTGATATTTAACCGGCATGCGAGGACATCTCATTGTCTTTTGGTTTTGTGGTTTATACGTGTCACGACGACGTGTCGACACGAGTCAATTTATTTAAAACGTTATCAAATAAATTTATTTGTGGATTAGTAATCGGGTCTTTTACTAATTCCTACAGTGGTGATCCTGCGAGTCGAACAGTGCTCAACAACACGATCAAGGACACATCCGACCACCACCAGGAGCACTTTGGGACATCGCCCAGAAATTCACCCGACGTTCGCCTATGACGCAGTCTAAGGCCAAGATGTCGAATTTATTGGAACCAGTCCCACCAACTGTCGCCCCAGCTGAATCCACGCCACACGAAGGGATCCCCGACACGAACCGACTAGCAGCCACGCCGATGATCAAACTCCCACCAGTATGGCATGACGATTTGGACCTGTGGCTGGCCCGCGTCAACGCGACGCTTGCAACGAACGGCGTCACGCAGGATGATGCCAAATTCAATTGGTTGGTGGCAAGCCTCGACAAGAAGGCACTACGACAAGTGCGTCAGGCAGTCACCAACCCGCCGCCTAAGGACAAGTATGGCAGCCTCACCAACGCACTGTTGGCCGCCCACGACATCCAACACAGGCGAGCTATACTCCCAGTCAACGCCGCGACAAGCAGTAGCCCGCACCCCGATAACACGCGTTCCATCGCCAACATCTCAACGCTAATCGAGTCGACGGACCGACCGAGTCGGACTGACGAACTCCGCGATCTCGCCAACAGGGTCTCCAACCTCGAGGACGCCGTTGCGGTTTTATCGACTCAACATGAACAAGATGATCGATCGCCGGAGGATGATGAAGTTGCCACGCTCCGCCCTCAGCCGTGTTGGTTCCACCAACATTAAGGGCTGCAGGCTAGGAAATGCCGGCCCCCGTGCACGTACTAGCAAATCCGACACGATCGACGCAAGCCGGACGGATCTCCAAACCCCCCGCTATGAAGCGCACCGTGACATTCATTCCGGCACTCAACAATCGACACATGCCAATACAACATACCTGCACCGCAACAACCACCCAACGAACGCAACGAGCTACCGTCGCCAAAACCGCGCGCAACGATGCGCACCGCGACATCTACACCACGCGCTCAAGCACCGACCAACATCCCGCCAAGCCGTATATCGCAGCCCCGCGCCAGGAGGCGCAACGTGACATCGATCTCTGAATCTCAATGACCAACACCTTCTACGCTCTCAACGACCGACACGCTCAACTAACGCTAGGACGATATCCAAACCCCGCGCAAGGATGCGCATCGCGACATTTACACCTAGCGCCCAAAACGACTGACACCCTCGACACACGCCAGGACGTTGTCGCGACCCCAAGCCAGGAGGCGCACCGTGACATCTTCACCTAGATCATAACGCACTCCACCGCTCAATATCGTGGCTCCGCCACTGCAGGGGGAGTACTGTGGCGGACCAGCCACTCACATACGAATCCGATCCTCGACTGCCACAAACCGCAGCCAACACTCCGCAACGCCTCATGGACGGACCGACAGACACCCAACCCCCGACTGCCACGAGCGCAGGACCCATTCGGTTTGCATTGATGCTCAACCATGATTAAGTAAAAAAACCATCAACATGTGGATGCTTGTGCAAGCATATCAACCGCAAGGCAACACATGCAGAACCAGATGTGCAACGTAAGCAGTTTGGCTGGTGGATTGACGTCCAACAAGTGGACGTCTTATGCAAGCGAAGCATATTCATCGATATGGAGTGGCGACCACCGTGGATTGGAGCAGACGACGATGTCAGCACAAAACTGATATTTAACCGGCATGCGAGGACATCTCATTCTCTTTTGGTTTTGTGGTTTATACGTGTCACGACGACGTGTCGACACGAGTCAATTTATTTAAAACGTTATCAAATAAATTTATTTGTGGATTAGTAATCGGGTCTTTTACTAATTCCTACAACCTTAATTTTGAGTTCATCCTCCATCAGGGAGGCTAAAGAAGCTGATCTTAGAGCACCTTCATTGTCTATGACAACGTTTTCTGGTACACAGAAGAAGTAGAGAATGTCCAGCAATGGCTTGATGTCTTCGATGGATCTTGAGGAGATTATTTTAGCTTGAGCGAATTTCGTAAATTTGTCTATTGCTGTTAGGACACGATGCCCTTCAGTGAAAAACTAGTCTATGTGTACTGTATGACCAGAGTAAGGAGGAATTGGAGTTAGATTTATATGAGGTTTGTTGGGATGGCTATCGTATTTGTTCTCGCTGCAAATTGTACAACGTTTTACCAGTTGTTTCATTTTAGCAGACATTCTCTGAAATAGAAATTATTCAATAACTGTAATCTATTCTCGTCTGCATTGCGATGGGCTCTTGTATTTGTAAAATTTTTTCTTCCTGTTCAGGTTCATTTGGGATATCCTCCACTATCCTCTGGGTAAATCTGACACGGTAATCTCTGAAATGTGCCGGGTAGATTTCCTGAATTGTAGCCATATTTTCTTTTGAGGTATGGAGACCATTTACCATGTGAGGGTTAACATACCTTTTGAAAATATTTATGAAGTCTTGTTCTGAATATTTGGGTTTTGAATTTGATAGCTATCTTCATTTCCTGTCTTTAAACGAAGTTGATTTTTGAAGGCATTTACCGGAGTTTCTACTGTTGGGATGAGGTTATGGGAAGTACTTTCGGCACTGTGTACAGTGGGGGTCATTGAATTTATTTGGGTTGGAAGAGAAGGTCTTGAAAGCGAGTCCGCTACTACATTGCCTTTACCAGGTTTGTACTGCAACTCGTAGTTGTATTCCTCACGAGTAGCCCTCCACCTTTTCATCTTACTGTTAGTATTCTTGCTGCTGAGTGCGCATGTAAGTGGCTGATGGTCAGTGAAGATTTTAACTTTCCGGGATCCGTATAGGAAATTTCGGAGGGAGTTGAGTGCTCAAATGATGGCCAACATTTCCTTTTCATTTGTGGCGTAGTGCTCCCAGTTTTGGAAAAAGTCCTTGAGAGGAAAGTTATCAGTTTTTCGTCCTGTGAAAGTACTGCGCCAATAGCATAATCGGACGCATCAGTTGTAAGTTCAAATTCTTTTTTAAAATTAGGATGCGAAAGAATAACGTCTTTGGAGATGAGGGAACTTTTGAGTTTATCTTCTTATCTAGAACAGTGAGTTTGTTTTTTGAAATATTCTTTGAAGTGCGTCCATCTTCCCCTCGGAGAAGAGATGTCAGGGGTTTCGCTAGTTTTGCGTAGTCCTTGATAAAGCGGCGATAATATCCTGACATGCCTAAAAAGGAACGCAAGTCTTTTAAGGTTTTTGGGGGAGAAAAATCAACTATTGCTTGTCCTTTTTTAGGGTTTGATGCCGTTCCTTCCAATGACGTAGCCCAGGAATTCAATTTCATCTTTCAGGAATTCGCATTTATCCAGCTGGATCTTCATGCTGGCCTTCTCCAATGTATTGAAAATATATGCGGGATTCTGAAAGTGCTCCTCTCCAGTTTTTCCGAAAATTACGATGTCGTCAATGTAGACGTAACATCGTTTTCCAATGTGCTCTCTGAGAATGTCATCAAGCGCTCTTTGGAATATTGAGGGAGCGTTTTTAAGTCCGAACGGCAGGCGGGTAAACTCGAATTTTCCATTATTAACAGAAAACGCAGTTTTTTCGATATCAGATTCTTTTAAGGGAATCTGATGAAAGCCACTCTTCAAGTCTATTACTGAAAACCAATTATTTTCTCCGACATTTGCGAGGACTTCATTGATCTCTGGAATTGGATAGCGATCAGAGATGGTTACAGAAGTCAGTTTCCTGTAGTCGAAAACCATCCGAGATCTCTTTTCTCTCGATGCGTCGAGCTTTTTGGGGACAATCCATACCGGTGAATTGTATGGGGACTTTGAGGGCCGGATGATTTCTTCCTCGAGCAGTTTATTGATCTGTTTTTCAACTTCTGTTTTCAGAGCCATCGGGTAGGGATAGGATTGCGAAGAATTCGTTTGTTGTAGTACGAATTTCCCCTCTGACATTTGTTGTAAATGTAAATGGGCATAATGTTTTTGAGCTTTGAGATGATCAGTTCTGATGGAAATATTATTGACAATTTCAGAAATGTGTTGCTTCAGGGGAATGTGCAGATTTGGATAAGTAGCCATGTAACTGTCCTTTGCATGAATCACGGCTCCTAACTCCTGCAAAGTATCATTTCCGATTAAAGCATCGAAAGAAATAAGGCTAGGAAGTATAAAAAGCTTTAATTTTTCCTTTTCGGGACTAAATAAATTAACGTTAGCATGATGAGTTATAAGGATGTTACCTCCAATAGGGTTGGCGTAAAAGTTTCGACCGTTCGGGATTGGATAGCGTATATGTCTTGGCTGGACGTAATTTTTGTTCGATCGTGTATCGATTAAAAATCTCCACTCCTTGATACGTGTTCAAAGTATGGGAGTGAAGAGCGCCTTAATTTAAAAAATAAACATCGTCCAATTCTTTGGGAGTTTCAAGGCTTGGATTTTCCAGACCGGGGTCTTCGCTGAGGTCGGTATATTCCATAAGTGTTTGGTCATGTTGTCGGTCCTCTTCACCGATGTTTTGTTCGTATTCCTCGGCAGGTATTTCATCCACTTGATCAGGTCTAGTATAAAAAACATGTTGAACTTTGTTGGGAACATAAGCATATTGATTTTTACTTGGTTTGATGGAAATTGGTGGAGCTCGAGGTTTGTTTTGATAATTCAAAGCATTAGTCTTTAGGGATTGGTCAATATCCATAGGCGCAGGTCTTGGCTGTGGCTTTGGAGGGAGTTGTTGATAATTTGGAGGTCTCGCTTGATTCTGAAACTGTGGGTATTGTGAGGGCCGAGGTAAATGTGCCAATTCTGGGAAGAATGGTCGCCGAGGAGCTGGAACATGTGCAGGCCTTACAAGAGGTGAGTTCATTCTAAGTGGTGGAACAGGCGGCAGACCATGCTGATAGGTCCTTCGAATGTTCTCCTGAGAACTGTTTGCATGATGCATGCTATTGTCTATATTTCGAAGATTCAAGCATAGATGTAGTGCCTGAAGGAGGTCGGCTTGTTCTCAAATGCTTAGCAATCTTGGTAGATCCTGGGTCATTATATTTGAGGACTCTTGACTTAACTCCATAGAAGAAAGCTTATTCAGTATCAATGATAAGTGCTGATATACAGATTGATAAAATTTTGGGGCAGTTTTCGATCCCTGCACCAGTGTTGTAATTTGGTACTCGAGTGTATCAAGGTCCCTTTTGTCGGCATAATGAAGTGTAAGGCATCTAGATATTTTCTCCCAGTTAAGCGGAGTATTATAAGACTACAAGGCAATATCTGCATGGCCAACCACCTTATTCTGTATGACAGAGAGGATTCTATAGTTTTTGGGAGTTCCTCGGAGATGTTCATATATTTTTAAAACTCTGTCAACGCTCTTCTTCTAAGAGCTAAATTCTCCTGCTTCTCCAGAGAATACCCTTAGGCTTTTAACCACATCGGGTATCTTGTCCATATCTGTCAAATTGATTTCATTATCAATATTGATAGGCACAGCGCAATCATTGTTAATGTCTGAGGTGGGGATTCATGAAAGTGTTGAATAACTGTCTTCCCTGAATTCGTAAGGGTTCAGACACGATATGCGAGATCAATCGTACCACCTTTTCTCTGTTGTTATTGACGGTGTTTGCAGGAAGATGATTATTTTGCGGAGGATCGTTAGGAAGATGATCATTTGGAAGAGGAATATTCGGAGGGATTTCGCCCATTTCAGAAATTTCTTCGAGTGGAGGTAAATTTACACCTGGACCTGGCAACCGAGCTGGTCTTATCAGAAAACATCGGTTTGCCATTGTGTTAATCGAGCGATTACAACACTTCGAAGATTTACTCGTATATATGTATATATATATATATATATATATATATATATATATATATATATATATATATATATATATATATATTTATATATATATATATCTGTATATATATATATATATATATATATATATATATATATATATACATATATATATATATATATATATATATATATATATATATATATATATATATATATATATATATATATATATATATATTTATCAAAACCACAAAATCAAACCGTATACCGACACAATTTCTAAACGCTTTATCACTGGAAAATTGACAAATTTGACTCAAAAGGGTCAATAGAAAATGAAAATACAAAGATTCTTAAAAAACGGCGGTTTAGTACAGCGAGGATAATAACCAATAGTGACACTTTTTGAACACAACCAAGGAACAATAACTAGCGTCAAAAATTAATCAAAAACAGTCGACGCAGAAAATTTTAACTAAACCATTCAAGAAAAACCAGCGATGACAATTTTAAAATACAATACGATCAATTATATAACGATTTAGAAAATAACACTTTTCTTGGTTTCCACTTCCTTAACTCTATAACAATTTGGTACAAAAATATAGTTGGCAAATATAGGAAAATTAATTTAAAAATTTGATTTTGATATTCTTTCACATAATTCTATTTGAAAAATGTTTTTGACTTTGCTACATGAACGTTTTAATGATTTGCGCTGCACGAAAATCTTAGTAATTTGCGTTCACAAGGATAAAATAAAAAATATCCTTTTTTCTTTGATTCTACATTTTTTTCAGTAATTAACTTTTTCACTTTAGTTTATCATTAGGTGATTCAATGCGTTCGATTTGTTGAATTTTTGTAGATATACTTTGTTTCCAAAATATTTATATTCTTAATAAAAGATTTCAACTTACATTGAAATTATAATCTTTTTCATGTTGTTTTGTTTCCCTTGGCCGGGTGAGTTCTATTTTTTTTGGGGCTTCTTACTCGATTCCGATCGCTGATGTTATTCCTTTTCGTCCGAGCTTTGTAGGCTTGGTCTACTGGGGTCTCGAGTGATTCGCCGTGCGTGCTACGATTTCTGTTATTTTTGACTGGTGAATCTTCCGTTTCAGTGTCGCAGGATACTCGTCATTTGTTTTCGTCGTGTGAAGGGTGTTTGCAGCTTGATTATAGTAGCTTGTTTCCTTTCAGGACATCCACACCTTGGTTTTCGCTGTAGATTAATTTTGGGTGCCATGCGGTTACCACCTGAGAGCGGTAAAAAAAAACATTTTGACCCCTTGCCAGCCTCAGCAAGAGTTAAACCTTTAGGCTTGATATGGTTTATAACAAGCATTAGTATTTGCAGCACATGACCGAGTAATGCCCCAAGTTGGGCGCTAGTTAACTATCGACCACGGAAATTACTTAAAAAAAATATTTATTTGTCCAGACTGGACGAGATACAAAATAGAACTGACAATAAAAATCTTAATTCTATAATTAAACGTAAAATTCTTATTACCTAAAATATGCTTACGCTATGTCTGGATGCAACGTGCATCGCGAGAACTTGCAAAATTCTTGGGAAATGCAGTGTAAGCATTTGTTTTTTCCATAAAGTGGAAAGAAACTAGATCGCTTGTTAAGTTATATGATCCTTAGCCTTTAAAATTGTTCTCTTCCGCTGCATCAGGACCGCTGTGCCGCCAAATTGTAGCCGTGACCATCACAGATCATTACTTTCGTATGCCAACTGGTCCCCAATCTTAGCAACACATGCGGATAATACTACTTGATGTAGGAGGAATGAACGACTTGAATATTAAACTAAAATCATCAAAAGACTAGCAGATATTTGACTTGAATATTTTGGATCGAAGGAGAAAGGGAACAAAAATGTTTTGTACAACTTTTCTCTCCGTGCATCGCTGAAAGCAAAAAGTGTAAAGTTAAGTCCTGTTTTAAAAAGTTCTCTGCAATGCCTTTCATTTGATACCTATATTAGCTATCTTTGGTGAAATGTATTTGAGAGTCGACCTCTATATGGGAACACTCCCATTAAATATCTTGTACAAACTTTGAAAATGGTACCACTTTCTATTTATTCACCAAATTTCATATTTCTAGCATATATGGTTTGCCAGAAAGCTTGCTGTGATTCATGGAAAGACGGGCGGACAGACAAACAGATCGCGATTTTAGCAGGGTCTTGTAAAATAATTTCACAGAACCCTACAAATGTTCTTATAATATCCTTAGCCTTAAAGGCAAATTTGCTCTCCAGTTGATCTTTAATCTTCCTATGTTTTGTGAAGTGAATATGAAAATGCTACGAGATGAAAGTTTTTGTAGAACACTTTTTTTTTTGTGGTAGGGAGGTGAAGGCATTTACGCCCGCCGAGTCTGGCAGTGTGGGACTCCCATGGAGGATACCCTTGGACTACCCACTAAACACCTCCCCTGTCAATCTGAGAACCTAGCCTGGAACCGTTTGACACACTACTTCGGGCCAGGTCTCGTTTTGTTACGCCGTGGGGCGCCTTCAAGCTGGGGAGTCCCTTTCCTAGTGGGAGGCGAGAGGGGAAGAGGAAATGCTAGAAGAGCGATCCCCCAGCCCCAGCACCTCCGGCTGCTGCGAGTCCCTTTTATCTTTTAGGACTGCCCGAGCATAATGTGCCACCTGGTTCCATTTGTCAACCGATTCGAGCATCACCGCAACTATATTATCCGGGGTGAGCTCTTCCATCTCCCTGTAGGGTTCCATTCGCAGCCTGGCCCATTTGGTACACGCAAAAAATGTGTGACAGGCATTGTCCTCCTCTCCTGGGCAAAACAGACAATCGGGAGACCGTTACTTACCGATCTTGTGCGGGTAAGACTGAAAACACCCGTGCCCGCTCAAAAGCTGGGTCAGATAGAAGTCAGTTTCACCATGCCTTCGATTTAGCCACGGTCTCACATCCGGAATGATGCGCGCAGTCCACCTTCCCTTCGTGCAATTCACCCAAGACTGCTGCCAATCGTTGAGTGAGCGTTGTCTCTCCTCGCGGACAACCATCTCCCTCGCATCCTCGTTTCGGCGCAGGTAAATAGCGCGGCGCTCTCTAGCAAGGAGGGCGACAGGTATCACGCCTGCAGTCACTCTCACCGCCGAGTCGGAGACTGTTGGATACGAAGATGCAATTCTCAGTGCTCCTCTTCTCTGTACCTGTGCCAATCGTTTTCGGTATACCTCCTTGCTGAGAGCGTCGCCCCATACCTCTGCTCCGTACAGTAGCACTGACTCTACAGCATTCATCAAGAGGCGTCTTCTTGATGGGCTGGGTCCCCCTACTTTGGCCATAAGTCGACGTAGGGCCGATATTCCCGAAGCAGCCTTCTCAGCCGTTGCCCTGATTTGCTCAGAGAAACTCATCTTCGAGTCGATCAGTAGCCCCAGGTACTTCACCGCTGGCTTCGATTCGACCTGTATATCTCCAATACTGATCATCCTTACTCTAGGGATTCTCTTTTTTGTCAAGATGACCACTTCGGTTTTCTCCAGTGCTAAACTGAGCCCGCGAGCAGTCATCCAGTCTCTCACTCGGCGCATTAGCATACCTAGCCTAAGTTGCGCTTGTTCAACGGTGCGTCCAGCGACCAGAGCCGCAACATCATCCGCATAGCCGACCAAGCGCGACTCATCTGGCATCTCAAGTCTCAGTAGCCCATCGTAAGACACGTTCCACAAGTCCGGACCAAGGATAGATCCCTGGGCAACACCCGATGTAATTTCCATCCTTCGTTGGCCCTGTGTCGTGTCGTAGAGCAGGCTTCGGTCTTTTAGGTAGTTCCTCAAAAGCCGTATTAGATATTCTGGAACTTGAAAAGAGTTTTCCAGCGTGTCCAGAATATCCACCCATCTAGCGGAGTTGAAGGCATTCCTGACGTCGAGTGTCACCAACAGGACGATCCGTCGCTTGGTGCGAGTACATGCCTCTGCCTTTTGGACCGCGTTCACCACCTCTGCAATCGTATCAATGGTAGAACGTCCTGCTCTAAAGCCGTACTGCCGAGGAGATAGGTCCCCAGCACAGTAGAACACTTGGTCGTAAGAAATCTGACTATTTAAAATTATTAGTTGAAATTAGGCTCTTTGGAGTGGTTCGTTTCTAAGTGATAAATTAGTGCTTTGCGATGTATAATCTAATAGTAACTTCCTGCCAAAGGATCCGTTCTTTACAGCATATTTTCTAATACACTGCAACAATTTGTTGATGTTGGGCAAAGAATATAGAATGGACACCAGAAATTAATTTAGCGTAGTAGTAAGTATAAGAATAGTTTGTTACCATGCATTATAGTAATCTTGTGACCCAATCAATTACATTTCAGTTGGATTAGCTTATTTTCACTTATACATATGAGTTATTATACTTCTGAGATCCGCATGATTATAGGCTTGAATGAAACTTTTTTACCGATTTATTAAGTTTAAAATTTAATTGATGCTACGCCTTCATTGCAATAAGTTGATTTGGTTGTGAAAAAATAAGAAAATCAATTGCATAAAATTTTTTTTTTCACAGCCATCAACCACAATTTTTATTAGCTGAAGACTTCATTAAAGATAAGAGTTCCACAATTTGTCATACCAAAATAGGAACTATCATTAATAAATTCCAAACAATGCTTTGTACCTGCAGTCGTTTCATTATGAAAATTTGAAAAACTTCCCCTTAACTGAACTTCCATATGATTTTGTGTAATTTCTTGTAAACTGCAGTGCATCTTGTGCAATCCCTAAGTTATGACGGCGCAAAATCCCATTTGGTCCATGTCGGCTGCGAATTAAATTTATGCAACCAATTGCAATTGTCTTCCGACTGTATCTTTCTCTCCTATATTTAAGATTCCACTCTCGATCAGTAGATGGCATGCGCGCACTCTATCTTCATATTTCCCTTCCTATCCAGCATAGCCACGATTCGTTTCATTGCCCAATCATGAATTTTTCCTATAATTAAAAATCTGCAGACAAATTCCAATTCACCCTTCCTAGCCAGCCAGTATCAGAAGCAGAAGCAACAACATGAACAAATCTAATGAAAGCGTTTATTATTTCTCTCACATTATTCAAAAAATTTAAATTCGCAAAGTGGAAGTGAAGGAGTATTTTTTCCAACAGATGGAAAAGCGATTTGGATTTAAAGTGGAGGCTGCATTCATGCAATGTCAGATCACATGTACTGGAAGCTGAAAAAGATGGAAGATTCTTTCGAAATATAAGGAAAGTAAACTAAAGTGATAATCTTCAAGTATGGAAATTATTGGGTTGCTGTTTTTCAGGGAAAGGGCGGTATTTATTTCATATCTAATTTCTTGCTACCGTAAATACTATAAAATTACGCCGTGTATCGATCCCATAACATTTTCCTTCAAAAATCATCTCAATCTTTCACATAATCCGAAGAGGCTAGAAAGATACTATTAAGTCTCCCAGAAAAACAATAAGACCATCATCTTTGCTCCAATTATGTCAGTCTTCGGTCCAGAGATGATTGTTTTCTTAAGTGTTTAACTAGGCAATGCTTCGGTGGAGGCCTGCGGTTTTACGTTTGTCGCAACATTTATGTGGGCTCGCATGCGAGTGTGCTCGTACAAAATGCAAACACACTCGGGCTAGCATGCATGCGAGAAGGCACATTATTTAATTTGAGACTTCAAGTACACTTGTAACCGAATTAACAATGTAATGCTGAAAAATTCGCTATTTGCCCGACGGAGTTCTTGACACGGGTCACTCGAATTGAAGAAATCCGAACAATCGAAACCGCGATAATCAATAATAAATTTACAAACTTAACTATTAACAGTCGCCTTTGGCCTCAACATCTTATGGGGTTGCATGTTTAGTTAGTTGCTATTGTTAGTTGTTAGTTGTTACGATTATTTTTTCAACTGTAACTTGTTTGCAAGTAAAAATTTATTGGACTTGGAATTAGGACGGTTGGCAGTATGCTGCAGAAATTGGCAATGCAACTGTTCGGATTGTTGTTGAATTTCGTTAGATTGCGTAAGGGTTTAATTGATGCATATTTGGTCTTCTTTGTGAAAGTTCTCTCGGCCCCGTTGGATGGGGCACTTGGAATCAAACACTTACAATGAATATAACAAATGGTATAATTTGTTTCTAAAAGGATTCCGATAAAGTAGAAATGTCGGCGGTAGCCCAAGGCTGTTTGCTTCAATGGCTTCTGTTCGAAATTTGGACCATTTAAAATCTTCTTTCGCAAACATTACGATGATGGTTAGGTGTTGTGAAAAGAGTGACTTATGGCAAAATGAAATGAGGTGCGACTACATACTATCAGAAGATGGCTTTCTAATCCACGCGATTTATTTTGTTGTTTCAATACTTAATTAAGCAACACTCATCGGGGAAATAAACATTGCAACATGTTTTAGTTCAGATTAACTCCGAACTCAAATTTGCTCCCGCTCTCGTTGACTTTTGCAATGTTTTAAATAAATCATTGATCTGGCGGGTTTTTCAAACGATGACGACGATTGAAGGAAAAATATTGTTCTTATATGATATTTTTTCTGTATCCAAATATAGTGTAAATGACCTGTACTAAATCAGAAAGTTTTTGCTCTTTCCAGTTCAGTAGGACACACACAACGCGTAGATGGCTCTAAAATATTATTTTAGTTATTTAAAGGGGGTTGACATCCCAACTCGAGCTTGACGAGCATTGGCTATCTAGTAAAATCGTAAACTCTTATCCATAGATTTCCTCAAATGACACTTTTGACCAGACGCAATGTAGGGGAAGGTGGTTTGAGATGGCATAGATTTTGAAAGGATTCATTATTAGGAAACAGGTGAATGTTTTAAAATAAATAGCAATTCAATATCAAATACTAGTTTATTATTAACAACTAAACAGTCAATAAGTTCAACAAAAAATACGATTTCTCCAAAAATAATCAAAAATTAAATTCAGTCAAAAATCCATCTCACCCAACCCCTAAAGGAAAGATGGCATATAGCTAACAATACTAGCAAAAACCACTTAGAGGGGGGGAAAGTAAGCAAATCGTGTTATTTACGATAGTTACAAGCGGGTTGACTTGCAAATATCAATAATAACATGTTTAGCCGTTTTTGGTAGTCCTATGCATTCGGCGTGGCACCACTTAAGGCAAACTTGGCACTGTAGCCACCACTCCCTCGAGCGTGAATGACTCCAAGGCCCCATGCAGTAAATGCAACATGGGTCTTCATCTTCCAAAATAACAGGTTCTTCCTCGTATCTAGAATCTGCCAATATGACACTTTTCTTAACTTTTCGAGCGGATTTCCTCAAATTTGTTGCTTCTTTTTCAGCAACAACAGCTTTCAATGCTGCTATAGCTGGAGATGCATTCAACATTCCAAATTTACCCTTTTTATGGATTATTCGCTTTGTGTGCGAAGATTTTGGCAGCCGAGAAATATCTGCTATGGTTGGACTTAGCTGGGTTTGGTCATTGACCTGAGAGATCACAGGCACTGAAGGTCCTGCCTCCAAAATACCGGTTGAAAGGAAAAATACAGGTTCTGAAAGCGCCAGTTCAGCTTGCTCGTTTGACTGAGAGCTTAGATCTTGGTCGTTTGACGTGAAGTTCTGGGCATCACTATTGTCACCCGGTGTTATAGTGACATAGTTCACAGATTCTGTATATTTGGACTCAGCTTGATAGTTTGACTGAGATTTCTGTACATCACCACGGTCATCTGGTACTACAGGGACAGATGAATCTGCAAGGTCATTGTCCGTAACATCTGCAGGGGCATACATCCACTCAGGGAAAATGCTTTCATTTAACGGAAAACTACCACTCGCAGCAAATCCATTTTGACCATTGCTTCTTACTGGATGAATTCTTTACCACTTATGCAATTCTCGATTATAAAATATGTTAAGTGGGCCAAAGAAACTACTAGTGGCTGTATTTTATACGTGCAGTGAGGTGGAAAGCAAAACAGGATGATGTATTTTTCTTTGGCATAAGTTAATACATTCAAATTTTATGACTGGAGTGTCCATCAAGAAGCAACAGAACCTTAGATTCTTTTAACAGATTAGCGTATTTAACAAAATGCTGCACCCACTTAAGAAACACTTCTCCGTTCATCCATCCTTTTTCTTGGGCAAAACCAACAGCGCCAGTTGGAGCATGATCCATTCATTCTGCTTTCATATTTTTCCTTGAAAATATGAAGGCAGGAGGTATGAAACTTCCAAGAGCATTAACGCAGCAAACAGTTGTAAAGTGTTGTCCTCTTTCAGCACTCGTTAGAACACCTACTTGTTTTCTGCCTTCTGTTGCAAAAACCTTTGGGTTTTGTGATGGTACTGTGCTGAATCCGGATTCGTCAACATTCCAAATTTGATGAGGTTCGATGTTATATTCCTTGACGACATCAACTAATAACTTAAAAAAAGTTTCCACTTGGACTTTGTTGAAGCCCCGCGCTCTGGCTGCCGATGAAGCTTCAGGTATTCGAATTGATATAGAGGGATTCCGTTTCCTAAAACCTCTCAACCAGTCTAGACCTGCCATTTCATTCTCCTGAGAAAATCTCTGAGGAATTTTTTTAGCAACCGCTATTTGATATACCAACCTTCTCAAATCGGTTGTAGTCATTCCAAAAAATCGCACCTCCAGTTCTTGCAAATGTTGGATTATTTTTTGCTCAAGGTCTTTTGTGAATGCCGCTTTGTGACCACCTAAATATCCTTTTGAGGAATTACCCGTCTCTGCTCGACGTCGGAGTGTAGTAGTAGTAGTGAACATTGTATGTTTTTGCCGCCACCTGCCATCCCATTCTTTTATCACGAACCGCTGCAATGGTATCTCTCATGTTCGTTTCGTCCCAAGCCTGCCTTCCAGATATTCTGATATATGGTGCCATTCTAAAATAAAAAAGGCACATTTTGGATTACTATCGTCGCTGTTGTAGAAAACAAAATAGTATTAGTAGCTTCATAATTTACAAAACAATTATCAAAAGTGTTATTAACATTGGCTATGGGTGAGATGGCATACCCATATGCCATCTTATCCGGTGGTTACAGAATCAAGAAAAAACATCGTACTTCTATTATATTAAAAGTTACATATTTCTTATTGACACATTCTATTCAACACATTTGGCCACATTTGTGTGCATATAACTTACCGGATATCGTCTCGTGAAACACTCACAATTTCGATTACTTTTGAACGAACTAAAAATTTCCGCGAGGCCAATTTTATGGTAACAGCTGTGGTGTTCGCTTTAATCATTCTAATGCACTGGCAACGAACTTGCTAGAACATGTATGCGTCTGGCATCTCCTCACTTTAGTGACTGCTCCACTGGACTGCAAATAGCGAACATATGATGACTGTGCCATCTCAACCACTACGCCATCTCAGACCACATTCCCCTATTATTGTTAGATTATTTTGTAAAAGTTAAAACTCTGCCTTCAGATTTCAAGCACCTTAATAGGTCTCCATGACGTATACCTAACTTAAGCATTCCACCCTGTTTCCATGTTAGGTCCTTATGCCTTCCAATCACGTACTCAGAGCAGGGAAAGTGTGCATTCACTTATCATTGGAAGCCTTTTTTTCTAATCAAATCTTCATTACAGTTTTATATTTATGATCTTTTATTGTTTTCGTGTATACATCTCTAAGTACACTTAAATAATTAAGAATATTTCTGTAGTGCGTTCAGCCATTCCAGAAATAAATGTGATTGCCCATTGAAAAATCCAAAATGCAGACAGAAAAATTTTGTGAAGAAGTTATCTACTAAGAAAGTTCTAAAAGATTTGTAATGATTTTCCTCAAAGGAAACCTAAACCAACCTCTCAATTTGGGAATGCTGGCCGACAGGAATGCTCTTGGAGGGTAGCATAGCCGGGAATGCTGGTCGATAAGAGCATTCTTGGAGGCTAGCATTCTTTGGGGAGCGCTGCCCCCACGGACCCGATGATATGGGGAGCGCCGTTAGGGTCCCTCCTGGGATGACAGGTAATGACCCTGATTGGATATGGACTACGCTTTGGACCAAGAACTGGAATTGATACTTTTGGCTGGCGGATATTCGACCTAGTTGCTTTACATAGTAGTGCCGAGGTGACACTCGTTTGTAAACGGCTCCAATTCAACTAGTATGCCATCTCCGTCCCGGTAAAACCTTGGCAGGCCTCGGAGCACGGTCGAAATTCGCACCATTGGGTTGATGGTATAGGTTTGATTGAGACGGACTCCCGATTAGCGCTGGTCAGGCTCTGACCACTTGTCCCCAAAAGGGCTTGTGCCAACCCTCGCATAGCCTCCCTATTCTGCAAAGATATCCATGGGACCAAAAAGGTGACTTCACACACGAACGGATATAGCGGCTCCGCGGGGGACCCAACAAATCTGGAGCAACCAAAAACACTTAAAAAATATTTAAAAAACCCAAAAAAAGAAATCAAAAATAATAACAATGACGACGCAACCAGCAGTTGCAGCGACAATGTTAACAGTACATCGAGAGCGGTACTAACGATGACAAAAACGACGATTAATACAATGACAGTGAAGACGGACAAAAAACGGAGATTAGCAGATAGTCTGGTCCAGACTGAGATTCCTGCAACGTTCGGGCGCAGCAAAAAAAATGATGCGGACGCCAGAGCGGGAAACTCTACACGACGCTCTAGGTGTTCGAGCGGCGGAGGAAAATATAAAGAGCATCGAGAAATCGATGGTCACTGCTGCGATCGTTACCGACACGACCGATGCAAGTGTCGTAAATCCTGAATTAGTAAAGAACCATCCTGAAGACAATGAGGAGATTACGGCAAGAAAAGAAACGAGTGACCAGGCAAATAAAGCGACGATGTATGATTTCATTGCCAACGTCGAAAAGGTGGCGGAAGTACTGTATTCGGAAGCAGAAGCCAATAACCTCTCCCAAGGATGATGGCCACAGCGTACAATTGCCACGCAGTGACATGAAGAGTGAAAGGCTATTCTGAAAAATGGGAGTTGTTCTAAAAAAATACAATCTGCATGCAACTCGCCAAAAATCACAAAAGAGGTAAGGATTAGGCTCCTTGAACTAGAGGAGCTCCTAGACCGCATAGGGCATTATCGGAGGAGCTGATTAAAGGCCGAAGTAGAGCAAAAGGCTGAAGAAGCGCTTGGGGCAAAATCTAGAGTGCACGTGCAGATAGCTCCACAATTAAAAATTAATAAAAGAATGGGGTCCAGCCCAATCGAAGGAGATTGGGACGAAGGAGATTGGGAAGCAAGGAAGAGGCACTTGATTGGCACGGAACACCAGATCAGGGGTTCCAGACCTTCAAAAAGTTCCAGAAAGCAAAGTTCGCACGGACGCTCGAGAAAAAAAAGACCCGATGCAAAACAGGAGAGAACGAAGCCCCGACAAAGAGTCCGGCAGCAGGTACTGCTTGTAAGACCCCAAGATGGCCGATCCTCCCCAGAGAGACATCAGGGAAACGTAAGTCCCAAAGACACTTACACTGCCATTAAAGCAGTACGACTAACGCGGTCGGGCTACATACTGGTAAATTTAGAGGAGAGGTCGAAAATAAGGAAGCATTCTATGACGCAGTGAGGAAAGTCCTCGAAAAAAGTGCAGCTAAAGCCTCGCTTGAGCCGATGGCAACGATCGAAATAAGAGACATTGACTGCCTCGTGGATCTGGCCGAGGTGTAAGAGGCCATCATAAGGGAGCTCCCAAGCGTGGGCGGGGCCAAGGCGAGGCTGACACCAGAAAACCATAGGGGACAACGCATGGCTATAATTGACTTGACCGAAAAGGACGACGAACAATTTCTGAATAAGGGCAAAGCACGAATAGGGTGGGTTGTCTGTAGGATACGGCAAAGAGCAATGCCTCTTCAATGTTTCAAATGCCTTGGCTATGGTCACACCACACAAGTATGCAAAGGACCCGATAGGAGTTCCCTATGTTACAAATGCGGTGAAATTGGACAAATAAGAAAAGAGTGTTCAATGGACGCACACTGTATTCTTTGCAAGGATTCTGATCCAAGACATGATTTTGGACACGTCTTAGGCTCAAGAAAATGTCGGGGTTTCCAGGAAGGCCTAGCCAAGGCAAAATTAGAACTTCGATGATTCGCATCCTACAGCTAAACCCACACTGCAGTTCAATCGCTCAAAATCTGCTTGAGCAGTTTGCGGGGGACATCAAATCTGACTTTTTGCTGTTGAGTGAGCAATACCTTGATGAAAGTTCGGCATAATGGTATTCTGATGAAACTGGTACTGCCGCCATCTGGGGTAGAAATAGTGATTTCCAGGTGGAGAGCTGTGGACGGGGGATGGTTTTGTGTGGGTTCGGTGCTTGGGGACCACCATCTTGAGTGTGTACCTAACGCTGAACGAATTGATATCATCTTTCCAAGCCAAGCTTAATACTTTGGAGGGCGCCGTCTTGAACGCAGACGGGCATGTGCTTATTGAGGGAGACTTCATGGATGCCTCAAATAGATCCGCGGGGAAAACGAATCGTAAAAATGGCGGCCAGAACAGCGCTCGTCGTACTTAATACCGAAAAAATGCAGACTTTTCGCCGTATTGGCTGTGAAGGAGCTATACCGGACGTGACATTTGCCTCCGAGTCCTTAGTACGGAGAATGCACAACTGGAGCGTGTTAGAGGACTACTCAGCCAGTGATCATCAGTGCATTCTGCTTGAGATAAGCGATGTTGTCTCCCGACGTCCGTGCTCTCAGCTTTCTACAATTTGATGAAACATCGGCAGGAGGGACGTCGAGAGGTTCGTCGAGGTGTTCACAGCAGGTGCATCGCTGCAGGAAGATCTGGATGGGACGGAAGAACTGGCAGCTCAAGATGTGGTGAACTCAACTATGAGCATCATCACAACTGCTTGCAATGCTTCTATGCCCCGTCGAAAACTCCGGCACGGCAAGCCCTCAGTGGACAGGTGGTCAACTGAAATCGCTGAAAAACGAAGGGAGTGTCACAAGCTTCGGCGTGAGGCTCAACGGGCACGGAACCATGACGAGGCATGCAGCCGTGCAGCAGCATATAAGTCGGCGAGGAAATGCCTTCGAAAATTGATCAACAACAGTAAGGCTCGCTGCTGGTAAGATCTAGTGGACAATGTGAACAAGGGTCCATGGGGCGTTGGCTACTAGCTAGTTATGCGGAAGCTTGGTGCACTACGGGAACCTTGTATACATAATGAGGAGAAGATGGACATGATAGTGCGGGCACTCTTCTTCGCCCATCCCTTCGAGTTGAGTGTTAACTCTTCAGTCTTGCTGCTGGGGATCTATCTCCTCGGCAGTACCGCTTTAGAGCAGGACGTTCTACCATTGATGCGATAGCAGAGCTGGTGAATGCGGTCCAAAAGGCGGAGGCATATAGTTGCACCAAGCGACGGATCGTCCTGTTGGTGACACTCGACGTCAGGAACTCCTTCAACTCCACTCGATGGGTGGATATTCTGGATACGCTGGAAAACACTTTTCAAGTTCCAGAATATCTAATGCGGCTTTTGAGGAACTACTTAAAGGACCGAAGCCTGCCCTACAATACGACACAGGGCCAACAAAAGATGGAAATTAAATCGGGCGTTGCTCAGGGATCTATCCTTGGTCCGGACCTGTGGAATGTGTCTTGTGACCGGCTACTGGGACTCGAGATGACAGATGAGTCGCGCTTGGTCGGCTATGCGGATGATGTTGCGGCTCTGGTTGCTGGACGCACCGTTGAACAAGCGCAACTGAGGCTAGGTATGCTAATGTGCCGAGTGAGGGTCTGGATGACTGCTCGCGGGCTCAGTTTAGCACTAGAGAAAACCGAAGTGGTCATTTTGACAAAAAAAAGAGAATCCCTAGAGTAAGGATGATCAGTATTGGAGATATGCGAATCGAATCAAAGCCATCGGTGAAGTACTGATCGACTGGAAGATGAGTTTCTCTGAGCAAATCAGGGCAATGCTGAGAAGGCTGCTTCAGGAATATCGGCTCTGAGTTGACTTATGGCCAACAAGATCGTCGAATATCTTGGATGTTCCATTTGCACGTAGTTTGGTGTATTTTTACTCACCCATGCTCAGATTACCTCGTAACCATGATGACCTTCAGCTTGGGCCCTTCCCCGTTTCGGATTTAGTTTATAAAAGATTTGTTAACTGATTTGTTCTTAGCCCTCAGTAATTTTTCTTTTTTATGTTCTCCTAATTTTTGCATTTTTTATTACTTTTTTCTGTGCTGTACTATTTTTGAATTCATTTTGCTGTAGTTTCATTTTATCATTTTGTTATTCGAATTTTTTTCTGTTAAATAGAATAAGTAAATAAATAAATAAACTTAGGGGAACCCAGCCCATCAAGAAGACGCCTCTTGATGAGTACTGTAGGCTCAGTGCTACCGTATTGAGCAGAGGTATGGGGCAACGCTCTCAGTAAGGAGGTATACCGAAAACGCTTGGCACAGGTACAGAGGAGAGGAGCACTGAGGATTCCATCTTCGTATCCGACAGTCTCTTATTCGGCGGTGAGAGTTATTGCAGGCGTGATATCTGTCACCCTCCTTGCTAGAGAGTGCCGTGCTATTTACTGTGCGCCTCATCCCGGATATGAGATGGTGGCGAAATCGAAGGCATGGTGAGACTGACTTCTATCTGACCCAGCTTTAGAGCAGACATGGATGTTTTCAGTCTTACCTGCACAAGGTTGGTAAGTCACGGTTTCCCGATTGTCGGTTTTGCCCAGGAGAGGAGGACAATGCCTGCCACACATTTTTTGCGTGCACAAAATGGGTCAGGCTGTGAGACGAGACAGCTCACTCCAAATGGAACCAGGTGGCAGATTATGCTCATGCAGTCCTAAAATATAAAAGGGACTCACAGCAGCCGGGGATGTTGGGGCTGGGGGATTACTTGTCTGGCACTACCTCATCCCCTCGCTTTTCCTGCTAGGAGAGCGGTCCCCCAGCTTGAAGGCGCCTCACGGCGTAACAAAACGAGTCCTGGCCCGAAGTAATATGTCAAACAGTTCCAGGCTGGGTTCTCAGGTTGACAGGAGAGGTGCTTAGCGGGTAGTCCAGCCACCTTCGTAGGAACATGGGAGTCCCACACTCTGTGTGTAAGTGGCATTCCCCTCCCAAACACAAAAAAACATCATATTTTATAGGCTGTGAGTATGCTTTTCATTTATATATAGGTTGGTTTAAAAATATTGATAGCGAAAATGAAAGAATATGCATTTTTTGATGATATTAGTTTTATTATTCAATACAATCTTCCTCAACTTCAACGCATTTATTCCCACGACCTTCGAATTATTTTATACCATCTTTGTAATGATTTTCCGGAAGCCTTGCAAAATACTGTTCTACCGCTGCAATAGCTATTTCATTCTACAAAAACAATTTCCACGAAGAAATTGTTTTAAATTCCTGAAGAGATAATAGTCGGAAGGAGAAAAATCTGGTGAATACGGTGCATTTACAAGCAATTTGTACTTTAATCCTTTCAATTAGCCATCCTCAAAGTACTAGTGTGAAGACGTGCATTGTCTAGATGAAAAACAATATTTTCTTCCATAAGCCGGGTCTTTCTTCACGATTTTTTTCATCCAACTATTCTAGAAGGTTTCAATAATACTCAGAGTTAATAGCCTTACTTTTGTTTTTTAATAATCGATCAACAAAATCGCTTTTTGTATCCCAACAAGTTGGGTAGACAGAACTATGCTCATGTCACAATGGGTTTGCACTTAACTTACGATTTGCAGACATAAAGAATGATTTAATTCAAGAAAAACTTTAATCACATGCACAAATAATATATTTCCACTTTAATCGAAAAACCAGTACAATCATTTACTATGCCGAATCTGAAATATATTTTTATTTTATTATATATTTGGAAGAAAAACAATCAAAAGTGCAGGGTCTTTTTCCATGGAAAGCCCATGTAGTAGAGAAACCATATATGATTGTAGTAGTTGGAGGAAATTCAAACGGTAATAACTTCTGTATATTCTATTAAAACTTATAGAATATAAGAACCTTTTAAAGGACTGCTTAAATATCTGTTTCTACAGTTTTATCAGCGATTATTAGCAAAGTTCAACAAATTTCAACCTTTAAGTTATTTGTTATAGAATCTACTCGTACTTCCATGATTTTATCACCTATTATTTTTGACTGCTCATCTTCAGCTATTCATTAATAAATTCAATCAAGTGTTAATAGTATGTACCTTAAATCATGGTTCGGGAAAAATAACACAATTTTATGCAATATTCTCATTTAGAACGGCCGCCATTTTGTTTTACAATAACGGATGTCACCCGTTCAACAAATTCTCAAAAATATTTATTGTACATATAATTCTTAAAACTTTCGTGCAAGTCCTTGAAAACTCGTATTGTCTTAGTCGATTAAAAGTGCATATTTTCCCAAAGGCATGTATAGGGTGGGCCAAATGCAGTTTTTTTTGAAAATGCAATTAATTGGTCAAAAATCAGAATTTTTCTTATAGTTTGGCTTTATTCGCAAGAACAAACATTGCCGTTAGTTGTGAAATACAATTTCATTCATATGGCTGCCACAGCTGGCGTGATAGTAGGCCATCCTCTCAGCCCAATTTCCCAGGACATTATTGATGGTTTCGGGTCCTATTTGAGCAATGATTTGTTGAATATTCAATTTCAGTGGTTGAATCTTTCTGCATAGCATCCATCTTTTACAGCGCCTTAGAAAAAGAAGTTCAACGGTGTCAAATCGCAGCTTCAAGGTGGCTAATTGACATTGCTATGGTGGCTGATTATATGATTTCCGAATTTTGTGTGCAAAAGATCGAATGTTTGATAAGCTGTATGTCATGGCGCGCTATCCTGTTGAAATCAAAGGTCAGTCAAGTCCAAACCTTTAATCTACGGCCACAAAAAGTCGGTTATCATGCCTCTGTAGCACTCTCCGTTGACCGAAACAGCATTTCCAGCCTCATTCTCAAAGAAAAACGGTACAATGATGCCACCCCAGAATCCACATCACACTGTCACTCGCTGAGGATGCATCGGCTTCTTGATAATCACGTGTGGGTTTTCCAAGCCCCAGATGCCGCAGTTTTGTTTGTTCACATAGTCACCGTGATGAAAATGTGCCTCATCAGAAAAGATGATTTTTTGAGAAAAATCGGCATCCAGTTCGATTTCAATATTTCGCAATGCTGTTGAAGGATAAATCGATCAATTTCATTCCTCGGATGGTTAGTACTAACTCACTAACATAATTTTGAGCGGGAAACAGCTGCCAGCGTCAAAATAACATGTGATTAGTTTTCGTTGTAATGCAGGAAAATTTAAACTCTCATAACTTTGTTAAATACTTTTCAATCTTTCTAAAATTTCCAGTAATGACTAAACTTATAAATTTACATTATTTCATTGAATTTGAGCGTGCACCAATGATTTTATTCAAGACAGTGTAAACTTAATATATTATACTATTACCAAGAAGTTGAGTGAATTTCAACTACTTACATATTTGTTGTTATTGTGGTCATAAAGGTCTACACTTAAGATTTTTTTAAAGATTTTTCGGACAAAAGGTGTTCAATCGCGAGGGGGTGGGGTACGTCAAAATTTCGTGCATTTCCCCTTCTCCTGCCCTCCTCGATACTGATAAAGTAGTTTAAAGACCTGTTTTGAAAATATTTCAATAAGACCTTTCATATGACATTTGATGAAAAATAATTTTTTAAGGGTCACTCCTTGATATAGGGAGATCCCTTTGCAGCTCTCGAAATATTTTTTACGCTAAAACTTTCTAGGAGTCATCATTTCCGAACTTTCCACAAAGTTTCATGGCTTAGCTTCTATAGTTTCGGAGAAAAACAGCTGCAACATACAGACGGACAGATAGACACAGGTACCGATTTCAATAGGGTTTTATATTTTTGTACAAAACCCTAAAATACTGATTCCATAACCGTTTTTGCCGATCGTTCTCCAGTCCGTTGTAAACGTTCTTGCTTCAGTTTAAGATCATGATGGTTTATCCAAGTCTCATCTACAGTTAGAAAACGACGCACAAAATTGGCTTCATTCTGCTTAAAATGCTACAAAGTTCGCTTAAAAACTTGCTTTCGATTCAGTTTTTATTGAATAGTTAACAAATGCAACACTATCTTTTCAAATACCTTTTTCATACGTAATTCTTCGTGTAAAATACTGAGTACTCATTTGTCCGAGATGTCTATGGTATCAGCAATTTCACGCTTAATTGCACTTGGATCTTTACAAACAACAGCATAAACTTGCTCAATGATTTTTGGTATTGTTGCACTTTTTGTACATCCACAATGTTGTTCATCTGCAATGCTTGCACAACAAAATTTAAACCTTAAAATTCATCAATGCACAGTTGGAATTGAAGAAGCAAATTCCTTTAACACTGCACAATATTCACTTTTATCCATTGTTTGAAAGTTCACTGACATGTCAACTTGAAATGGCTTATAAACAAAAACTGAATTGACAGATAGAAATGATAGTAATGCCTTTGACACAAATATCGGACTAAAGCAGGGAGATGGGTTGGTCTCATTACCATTCAATTTAGCTCTGGAGTACGTCATGAGGAAGCTACCTGTCGATACATGAGATGCATTACTATACAAGTCGAGCCAGGTAGTAGTCTATGCGGACGACATCAACATTTTGTCACAGTCATTAACAACTGCCAAAGAACTCTTCCTGAAACTTAACAGCGAAGCAAAACTAGTAGAGCTACAAATCAACGAAAATAAAACAAAGCTCATGACGCAGTCGAAGAAAACTACCTCAAATATGCAAAATATCACACTTGGTAAATACAGTACCGAAACTATGAGCAAATCCATTCATTTAGGCGCCAAAATAACGAAACGGGTAGTGAAAAAGATAAAATACGCCGAAGAATACAGCTACCAAATAAATTATTTTTTTCAGTTTTGACGATTTTGAAGACCACTTGCATACACAGGAATACAAAGCTCCAGGTATACGAATCTGTGATAAGATCTCTGTTATGCTATGGGTGTGAAGCATGGACCCTAACCCAAGCGTCCGCAAATATATTGAACGCCTTTGAGCGATGGGTCCTGAAGCGAATAATTGGAGCGAAGCTAGACGGGGACCAGTGGCGAATTCGATACAACCATGAGCTGTATGAACGTTTTGACAAACCGAAGGTCTCAACGATTGTAAGGTTGCGGAAGCTGCAATGGGTTGGTCACATGAATCGTATGGATGAACAATGGGTACCCAAGAAGGTATTCGTTAGTAGAGCTGAAGGCCGGAGACCAGTAGGGAAACTGAGGCAACGCTGGTCTGACTCGGTTAACGAAAACAGTTCATCGCTGCTCAGATTTCAAAATTGGATGACGCGGTCGATGGACCGAGACAGTTGGAGGAGCTATTTGCAGGAAGCGAAGGCCCGAGAGGTGTTATAGTGCTACAAATAAGATGAAGAAGAATGAACTTTTGGGTGTGTCCATATAGAAGATGAAATATTAAAATGGCGTGTAGTTTTTAATTCCTGTATTGGTTAATAGGTGCCACTTCCAAAAGTTTTTATGGTAGCCCTGAAAGTTTGACTTCGTCATCTGTATGTATAAACCTAACAGACTTGAATTCCGATAGCTTGTACTCGGGCTGTTATCCAAAACACACGCGACATTGTAAACACATGTACGAGTAAATGTTAAGTGTATTCATTTTGTTCTCATTTTGTTAAATACAATACATACACAAATCATGTTTAATTGTAATTGGACGGGCTACAATTTGGTAACCCCATGTTCAACCGAGCACAAAAAAAAAATTAGTAAATTAAATAGAGTGACATAGTGATAATCTTGAAAATGGTAACCAGCAATGAGCCTGCAGAAATTGTGACGGAGACTCCAAAAACAAATCCTGAGCTTCGACGTAGACTTGAAGCGTTACTACAGCGAGCACATCCAACGCGCACGAAAACTGTACGTTATTTAAATTTCGCACCATTTTGGGCCAAACGACCTGCACTTTGGTTCACCTAAGTGGAAGCGCATTTGCTACAAATCCTGTTTTTTGGAAAACCGTTATTTCAAATTTGGATTTCAACATTTCATAATATATAGCTAACATCGTGGAAAAGCCGCCTGCACTTAACAGGTACGGCAAATTGAAACGACAACTGATTTTTCATTTCAGGAGACAAGAGTCCATCATAGTTTTACTGCGTCTGTCTGTCATTGGCTGGAGAACAGTTGCCAGCGGAGGTACAACGAGCATTGTTGTTACGGAGATTGCCGCTGCGAGCTAGAGCAATCTTGACAGTGGCTAATGATTCCAAAATCAAGGTTTTGATTGCCATGGCCGATGAAATTATGGAGGAGTTTAGTGCCGCGCCACAACCAACAGTGTCCACAATAAAACAATATGACAATAGTGTTGCACACTGTAAAGGTTAATAGAAAGAATCAAAAAACTCAAAGTATATATACGTAGAAGCAGAAGTCAATCTCGTTCGATATCCTGACCAGAGGAAAAATATGATACGAGTGTCTGCTACTATCATCAAAAATTCGGTAGAAAAGCAAGAAAGTGTCATGAAACGTGTTCCTTTATAAATCCAAAAGCTCAGAACACTAAAGACACCACCACTTGTTAATTACCGATAAAAATACCGGAATGGGTTTCCTAGTCGACACGTGCGTGGACATATCAGTGATCGATCATCAAAACGTTTGATGAAAAATTATTACTACTCAATTTGGGACTCCGCAGGTGATTCAAATGGACAAATGATATCACGCCCAATCAACGGGGCAGATTTTTTGTAATACTTTAACTTATTAGTTGATCTTCAACGAAGATGTTTGATGGACGGTGAAGCAACAATAGAAACCGTAGTTCGAGTAGTTCCGGCAATTACATCTACAGTTTCAGCCATATTAAAAAAATAACGAATTCTACGAAATACTAAATTTCCATCAATCACAAATCCGCACACCACAATACTCGTGAAAGAACATCCAATAAAACATTAGATAGTCACACAAGGCATGGCAGTTGCTGATCACCCTAGACGCTTAAACAGTTCTAGCACATGGTAGAAATCGGAATCTGTCAACCGTTCAACAGTCAATGGGCCAGTCCATTACATTTGGTACAAAAGTAAAGTCATGAATGGAAACTTTGTGGTGATAACCACCGACTGAACTACATCACAATTCTAGATCGGTATCCGATGGTTAGCGTCGAAGATTATGCAAACAAATTGCATAGAACATGCATATTTTCGACTGTTGATTTAATTTGTGCATGTCATCAGGCTCCCGTGGCAGACGATATCCTGAAGATCACTGTGATCACTTCATTTGGTTTGTTTAAATAACTTCACATGCCATTTGAGCTGAGAAACGCCGCACAGACCTTCCACTGGAACATAAATATCGTGCTTCGAGGTCTAAGCTTTTGTTTTGTCCACTTAGATGACATATTGGTGGTCTCAAAGAACCTTGTGGAACATACAAGTTGCGTTCGAAAATAAACGAGACTTTTGTCATAAACATTTTTTTTGGTGGCGTCATCTGTAAATGAGATAGTGCGTTGGAAAGTTACATCCATCCCTGACTTTCAATGGAAGATTGGTGGCATTCAGTTCGGTGGAAGGGAAGTTTTTCAGTCTAAAGTGACAGTATGTTTGTGTCGTTGGTACAAAAATGAGTTTCGAACAAAGAGTTAATATCAAAGTTTGTTTTAAAATCGGTAAAACGCTCACCGAAACATTTGAATTGATGTAAAAAGTTAATGACGATGATTGTCTATCTCGTGCCAGAGTTCATGAGTGGTTTACACGTTTCAGAGATGGTCATGAGGACATAAATGACTATGAACATACGGGCCTCCCAAAATTGGTGATCACCGAAATCTCCATCAAAATTGTGCGTGAATTTATCAAAAATGAGCCAAAATCATCTTTAAATCTCGAATATCGAATATCTCCAAAACATCAATTTATCGCAATTCAACCGATCATTTGGGCTTACGAAAGGTCTGTGCACGTTTCACTCCGCACAAGTTAACTGATGACCAAAAATTGCTCAGAATTCAACATACCAAAGACATCATTAAAGAGGCGAGAAAAGAGGAGAACTTCCTTTACAACATTGTAACTGGTGATGAAACGTGGTTTTTCCAATATGAACCCGAAACCAAGCATTAAAATGCAGAATGGAATGCCCCTGACGAGCCACCACCCAGAAAATTGCGTTTGGAATTGTCCACAAGGAGTTCGTGCCAACGGGTCAATGCAATTTTCTATCTTGGTGTTTGAAGCGTTTGTTGCATCGCATTCGTCGAATTTGGCGTGAATACCGCGAAGGAGGAAGCTGGTGCTTATTGCACGATAATGCACCATCTCATCGATCCACTCTTGTGACTTATTTTTTGACTAGAAATCGAATTTTAACCATCAATCACTCACCGTATTCGCCTGATATGGCTCCTTGTGACTTCTACCTATTCGGAAAATCGCAATTGGCCATTAAAGGAAATCTCCGTAGAGGGTACCCAAAAGGTTTGTACCGACTTCCTAAAGGACATTCCGGCCAATGACCTGAACACGCTTTCGAAAAGCTTTTGGATCGCGCAAAACAGTGTATCGAGGCCGGAGAAGACTATTTTGAATAAATAAACTCGAATTTATCAGAACAAAGCTCCTGTCGTTTCTATTTTAGCTCAGTCTCGTTAATTTTGGAAAGCATCTTGTAAATACCTATTGGTGAAACAAGTCGAAGAGGCAGGAGATAGCTCCTAACAGAAGTGCTTTGTAACGATTCTATGGTTCAAAATAAAATTCTGATTCAATCGATGATTTGAATTATTTACCCAATATTGTTTAAGAAATTGTTGGATTCATTCAAAAGATGCAGAAGCTCATTCATAAGCACATAACATAGCAGTTGCGATATTGTCCCATGATAAATAGTTTTTCAGAATGCTCGGGTCATTGAACATATTCAAATAAGCCACTATTCCTTAAATTTTCATGAAACTTCGAAAAAAATAAGAGTGCCTTGATCAATTTGGAATATATGTAGGGTAAGTCCGAGATAGTTAGACCATGTTTTTCTAAAGCTATTTTTTCCGAAATTTTGTAATATCTAGGATAAGTTTTGCATTTTTTTAATAAGCAATTGTAAGGAAGTTTGCAGTTGTTAAGCATATCACACCGGGAGTTATGATGTTTTTTTGGTGTTGCTCGATAGTTCGTCTATCCCAGGCATACTCGGGTTAGATGGACCACCTAATAGGGATTGATGAACTTCCATTTTACGTGACTGAATCATGATATAACACAAGAAATACATGTTATTAAAGGTATAAAGACTATTTATTCCAAGCTATAAAGTTAGGGTATAGAGTTATAAACTATTTGATATGATTAATAGATTTGACAATCAAAATAATTAAAAAATAGAGCTAGTATAACTCAGTTTCTAAAAATTTGAATCATTCAGCAGTCATCTTATTTGGAGGATCTTGCTTTCCACAGCAATAGCATTTATCCTCGAATCTTGTACACCCTTCAGGTGTCCAGCGGGAGCATGATACACACTTAATCCAATCTTCATCTCATTTTGTTTCGTTGTAGTTCTTTTTACACCATATACAGAAATCTTCATCCCAGTCACTTTCATAAAGATTGTCGTTGCAAATTGTTTCGATATAAATATCTTCGGAATCTGAGGATGACGTTAGTTCTTTTTTTCTTCGCGTTCTCTTACTTTTATTGATCGTTGTTTGCATATTGCTCTCATTTCTTTTCTCTAGCTTCTTTTTCTCCTTTTCTCTTTTCTTTTCCTCTCGGGCTTTCTTTTTTTCCTCCCTGTCTTTTTTCTTTTCTTCTTTGATTTTAATTTTTGACTCTATCCCATTTTTTTCTTTTTCAGAGCAGTTATGTTTTCTGGAGAGCTTAACACTGTTGATATAGTTTGAACTTTTCTTTTCACAGTCTGAACTTTGTTGACACAAGGCACTAGATGTAGTTTGTCCAATAACTTTGAAGGGGTCACAATTTCAGATACATTCTGGTGCTTTTCAGAAGGTCCAGGTAAAGGAACATTTTCAAAGCTTCTTGAAGTACCAGCACTACAGCCGCTTCTTGAGGAATTAGAACCTGCCACAGCAACATCATCACTTGGGCTTTTAGGACCAGCAACAGTGGCATCATTTTTTGAACTACCGGAGCCAGCAACATCAACACCAATCATAACGTATTTGAAAACAAGAGACGTATCTGGAGGCCTGGAGTCCATTGATTCTGACAAAAAAGCGTAGTCTGGTATCGCATCAGGTTCAAATGGAATGCTTCCACATGTTCTAAATCCACTTATTCCATTTTCTGCGTTTGCTAACTTACCCCAAGCTATGCTAAGAAGCGCACCAAACTGCAGTCGAGTTATCTTCCTTGAAGGGTTATTGGTCACGTACTTTGAGCAAGCAGAATAAAAGTTCATTTTTAAAGACATGAAGAAAGCGCGGTCTAACGGTTGAAGCCAATGACTGGTGTAGAGAGGAATACTCATCAAAATAATTTGATTATTTTCTGCGAACTCTAGCATTTCAACGCAGCTGGTGTGTGATGTATGTCCGTCTAAAAGAAGAAGCACCTTTCCTGCTGGTTTTCTTGGAGTGAAATAGTTTTTCAGCCAATCAAAAAACAAATCGCTATTTACATAGCCAGACTTTGGTGACATTTTAACTTCAGTGCTAGGTGGTAAACCGTAACAAAACTCCTGCTTTAGGTTCTTTCCTTTCATTATGCAAAAAGGTGGTAAGAATTTAGCCTCTCCATTCACACTTGCCAATACTGATATGGTTTCACCCTTTTCTCCTGAAGTAGCAGAAGTTACATTCCTGGAACCTTTCAAAGCAACTATCTTTCCTGGTCTGTTATTTAGCTGTAAACCTCTTTTGTCCATGTTGAAAATGTTGCCAGGTTTATCTATAAGACCATTTTCTTCCAAAACATTCTTTAAGAGGTCAAAATACGCTTTGACATCTATTTTATTTAGACCTTTTGCTCTCGCAATAGACACACTTTCAGATTGTCGAATGGACAGTTCAGGATTGCGAACAAGAAAAGAAGAAAACCAGTCGTAGCCTGCTTGCTTTGTTTCATGACTGAAACTACGCTTCAATTGCATGTTTTCAGCTAAAAAGTAAGCCATAGAACGTACTGAGTCTCTGGTTGAAGTAAACCTTCTCGATTGTAATTTTTTTATGTGTACTACAATTTTTTTTTTCATATTCAATTCCTAGCAATGAGATTTTTCCCATGGAACATTTACTTAACTTTTGTAGCTTGATGTGTCTTTTCAAAGTTGTTTTCGGTATTCCAACCACCTTCGCTGCAGCATTAACTCCCATTTCCTTACTTTGAACAGCTCTGGCTGCATTTTCCAAGCTACGTTCAGACCATTCTCCCCTCCCAGACATGCGTTTTCTGGTATAGAACGTAGGCATTTTCCTATAACATAAAAAAACAAGTTGGGTAACAGACCTACGCTCATGTCAGAAGGGTTTTGTATTCAATTTTCAAAATGCAGTCACCAGATTGAATAAAGTCAAGAAGCATGTCAATGACGATTTTATTGGAGAAGCTATGAAATTCGAAGACCATACTATTATTAACAAACTTGAAAGAATTTCGACTTCTGAGGTTTTTGTTATTGTTCTACTCATAAATATCTCCCTTGATAATTATTTCAGATGTCCATTCGCGAGGGAGGTAACATATTTTTCATGTATTTCCCCCCTGTGCCCCCACTGAAGCAAAAACTGACAGTTTAACAACTGTTTTGAAAAGCTCCCATGAAAGCTATCATTTCATACTCATATCGGCTACGTTTGATGAATTTTTTTTTCAGGGGCCACTCTCTTGTACTGTTATCATCGATTAATAGCCAATTTTTTCGAATCCTAGAGTATTTACAAAGCCCTTTTGCTAGAAGCTCCCTCCCGCCTCCTTGACTTGTTTCACTTATGAGTATTAATTGTAGGTACTCATCTTCAGTCATTCATTAAATTGAATCAAGTGTTCAAAGCATGCACCTTAAACGTTGAAGTTGGGAAAAAATAACTCAAAGTTATTCAATCTTCGCATTTAAAACAGCCACTATTTTGTTTTACGATTACTGATACCACTAGCTGAACTGATTCTCAAAGTTATTCATGACACCTATCATTCCTGAAATTTTCATGCAAATCCTAGCAAAAGTGTAGTGTCTGAGTCGGTAAAAAACGCATGTTGTTCCATAGCCATATGTTGCCATAGTAATACATGCAGCGCATATTGTTCCATAGTAATATAGGAAAATCCAAACCGCTATAGCTTCGCTAAATATGATGCAATCTTTATGAGACTTGCAGGGTTGATCAATCTGATAAATAGACATCTGCGTACTGAATTTCATAGAATTTAAGGATTTTATTCAAGAAAACATAAAATCGATAAATCATACTATTACTAACAAAGTTGAGTGAATTGCGACTTCCCACGTATTTGTTGTTGTTGTACTCATCAAGGCCTACATTCGTGATTTTTTTCAGATTTTTCGGATGGAAGGTGTCCAATCGCGAGGGTTGGGGACACAAATTTTTCGTGTATTTTCCCTCCCTGTGCGCCCCTCAAAGCAAACTTTGCCAAATTAAGACCTGTTTTGAAAAGTTCTCATCAAGACCTTTCATTTGATACCCATATCGGCTACCTTCAATGAAATTTTTTTTTCGGGGGGTCACTCCCCTACATGGAGAGACCCCCCTTAAATACCTTATAAAATTTTTTAGTAGTTGAACTTTGAAGAGATCACCACTTTACACCTATATACAAAATTTGATGCTTCTAGCTTAAGTAGTTTCCGAGAAAAACTGCTGTGACACACGGACGGACGGACGGACGGACAGACAGACAGACGGACAGACAGGACGCGATGTTAGAAGGGTTTTGTAAAATTATTTTACAAAACCCTAAAAAACAACGTATCAGGACACACCTTTGTGTTTAAAATAATTTTGATAAGTATCATTTAATTTATATAAGAAGTAAAGTCCTAATAGGAAATATGGTCCTACTATTCCAGGTTCTTTTCAAGTGGGTCAACTATCCCTAATGTCACTGATCCATCTATCCCAATTGTCAGGGATAGATGGACCAGCTACTCATTCAGACAAACAACGCTACTGGAGCACCATTTTAGATTAAGACCTTACTCAACTATACAATCGAGCTATAGCGTTGATCTTACGTCAAAATCAATTAAACTAACTTAACCACATAACAATAAAATCCAGTGAAAAATATTTTTCAACTCACCAACAGAAATAAACAAATTGTTTTTCTTAAAAAAATATGAGACACTCACGAGCAAAACTAAACGTGTTAACGTCTGCACGAGTAGAAAAATACTAGCCAACGAATGCGGCGCTGCTGTGACAGACGAGCGAAATATTCGAATCGTCCATCTATCCCGGACTTACCCTATATTAATTATCAATACATGTTATTGTTTTTGTAATTCCATACAATTGAAATGGCGATAACTCACTTTATTATGATTTGATTCCCATAAAATTTTGAAGGCATAAAGGTCTTATATCAACGTACATAACTGTAAAATTTTAAGAAGTTGAAGGGTACCATATCGATTTTTGGGGGAAAATGTTAAATTTACAAATCATATTATTAACAGAGTTAAGTGAATTTTGATTTCTGAGGTATTTGTTGCCCTTGGACTCATAAAGATCTACCACTGGGATTTTTTAAGATTTTCGGCTCAATGGTTTCCAATTATCAGGGGAGGAGACACAAATATTGTTCGTGTATTTTGCCTCCCCTTGGACTCCTTATGCAAAAAATGAGTTATTTTTCAGATTTTGAAAGTGCTGAGACTATTTATTTGATACCCTACTCAATTACCTTTAAGGGAAAAGTTTGTTACGGGCCACTTCGTTGTAAGGGGGGATGCCCTTAAAAAATTTTGATATATTTGACAAGCCCTAAGGTTTTGAGAGACCACCACTTTTGACGTTTTCACAAAGTTTGAGGTTTGTAGCTTTCATAGTTTCGGAAGAAATTTCTTGTGACGCACGGATAGACGGACAGATCGACAGACGGGCCGGCGGTCGGACAGACAGACAGATAGGATGGAAAACTAGTAGGTGTTTGCAAAATTTCTTTCAGAAAGCCCTAAAAACCATGGAGCTAGATCCAATGAATTAGAGGCAGAAATTCGTTGAACTTTGCTAATAGTAATAGGATTTAATATTTTCGTCAATAAAACTGTATTGGTATCATTAAATTGAATGAAATCAGTCATTTAAGCAGTTCTTTAAAATATAATTTTATTGTATGAGTTTCAATAAAGTCCACCTACGTTATGCCAATTTGAATGAAAAACAATCATATACAATTTTTCTACTAGATGGGCTTTCAACCGAACCAGACACTACACTTTGGATTGAATCTTCTCCAAATTTTCAGATAAGATGAATAACAAAAATAAATTTAAGGTTTAGATCAGTCAGTCACCTCTTCTAAAGCAAAAATATAACATATTTGTTGTGAATGTCAAAAAATTTTTTCCTGAATTAAATTATTCTGTTTATCTACATTTTGTATGTTAAGTACAAAACCCTTTTGACATGAGTAAAATCTGTCTACCCAAGTTGTTCTGTCTTTATTTTAGACCTTTCAATGAAAATTTACAATTATTTTTGGAACAACTTCACGCACAAGATAATCTTGTTAGTTGTTTAAGTGTACTTAGAGATATACAAGTATGTATAAAACTAATTAAAGATTATGAATATAACATTGTAACGAAAATTTGGTTAGAAAAAGTCATTCAAAATATTTAAAATGGATTTGAATTTTTCCAACGGTTACATTAATGCGAATATTTCATTATTTACAGGTTGACAGAATTAAAAATACACTTGTTAAGTATGAAATCAAGCCAGGGAAAGTTTTCTTTGCAAAATCTTTATGCTGAGTAACATCACATAATGCATCGAATACTTTTGTTTCTCATTGTTAACATTTCAATCAGCATCTTTAAGTACACCGGGGAAATTTTTTGGGTGTTTGTTGTCTTTCCATTGTGCGAGCAATCAAAACCAGAGCTTGGTCAACACTACTCGTAAATCGCTAATACATAACAGCTTGAAGGAGCAGCGTCGATTTTGCAGTTGTCAAAAGTTATCTCAAAGTATTTACAACATTTAGATAAATTGAATTATTAAAGCAATCGAGCGGGATGACTCGCGAAATATTTCCCGGTCTCTATGGAGATTCAGAGCACATGTGTGGATGATACTGAGCAAGAAGTAAAGTTCAAACACTTCAAATACCTGTTGATCAGTTTCATTGGCATTTCCTCAAAGGAAATTTCTCTACTTGTAATTTAGTGCAAATAAATGTTGGATCGGAATTATTCAGATTTCGATTATATAACAGTCTGAAAGCACACCCACTAACTCCATAACTCTAAGTAACAATCGCGAACTATTTCGTTGAGATATTCTCAAATATTGCGCAAGGTAAATTTTTGCTTTTTGCTACTTCATAAATTACAACAATATGTTAAATTAAAAATGGTGTAATTGCTGGAAAGAACTAGAGTAAGAAAAAGTTATGTGTGGGTCATGCAATCGATGGAATTTTATTTTAGTTATTTTAACTTAAACAATCAAAATGTTGAAACCAACATTCGCGCTAAAGTCGAAGAAGCTGTTGATAATGTTTATTCTCAGGATTGGAAAGAGTGGTGACAATGATTGACTATTGTAATGGGGTCCAATTAAATTTAGCGTTGCAGCATTGATTGCTTGAAAACTATGTCAATTGCAATTGATTCGGAATTTTATGTTCAAGATTAACTCTCAGAAAAACGCGACATATTCGGTATTCACGTTTTCTTTGCCAATTCATGTTATTCCTAAAAGCTACGGTCTGAATTCTATTAAAGTTGATGAATTACTAATTATAACTTAAAAGAAAAAAATTGGGTCTTTTAAAGTTGGACTGAAAACCGATATTGACTTAATTTTTGCTTTGAAAAATTATGAAATAAAATTTGTAGATGAAGATCATTCAAGTTCATTGAAATTAAAAGCTGCGTTATGAAAAAAAGTTCAATATTGGATTTTCGAATTCAACAAAACGATAATGTAGGGAAAAACCAAATTTTAATGTATGGTTCGTTGCAAACGCCAGTCAAATTTCAAAGTCGCCAAGAATTTTAGTCTTATCTTGTAGTGAAATGGGTAAAATACAAGTCCGTGAAGGACTGCAGCGATGGTCTGCTGCCTCGGCAGAGGAAGGTGTAGATATCCGCCGAGAATACCCTTGTCTGGGGACGCGTGAATGCGCTGGCAGGCTAGCATTGCGGTGTCGTGGGGCGGGTTCGTTTCCCCAGCACATGGATCCACTAGAAAAAGAATTTCGCACTCACGAATTCCTGGGGTCTCAAAAAGAAAGGCGACCGAAATCGCAAAAATTGTAGGCAACCACAAAGAGGGGAAATGACTTATTCAGAGAACAAGTGGAACAAGTAAAAATGGGCGGACTTAGGGTAACTTCGTCGTTACCCGACGAGGCTCATGGCCCACAAATAATAGAGGGACAACCGGATGGTGTTAGTGACCCCTCGCACCCGCCCAACCGGATCAAAATCCATAAATGTTGCAGTGGCCAGGTATCTCTCTTCTGAGTGGAAAACTCATACAACATAGCTTGCATTAGCCTTCCCATCAGAGGAGAAGTACCCCGGTGACCAATTTATGTCATAGAGTTAGAGATGGGTTGTTACATCAAATTTCTGTATCAGATACAATCTGATACTGATACATGATTGTACCTGATACTTTTTGTACCTGATACTTTTCGCATCTGATACATTATTTTGATCTATACTGTAGTGTGAATCAACTCAACATCAACAGCATAGTAGTTTTTTTTTTTTTTGTGGTAGGGAGGTGAAGGCATTTATGCCCGCCGAGTCTGGCAGTGTGGGACTCCCATGGAGGATACCTTTGGACTACCCACTAAACACCTCCCCTGTCAATCTGAGAACCTAGCCTGGAACCGTTTGACACATTACTTCGGGTCAGGTCTCGTTTTGTTACGCCGTGGGGCGCCTTCAAGCTGGGGAGTCCCTTTCCTAGCGGGAGGGGAGGGGGGAAGAGGAATTGCCAGAAGAGCGATCCCCCAGCCCCAGCGCCTCCGGCTGCTGTGAGTCCCTTTTATATTTTAGGACTGCCCGAGCATAATGTGCCACCTGGTTCCATTTGTCAACCGATTCGAGCATCACCGCAACTATATTATCCGGGGTGAGCTCTCTCGTCTCCCTGTAGAGTTGCCTTCGCAGCCTGGCCCATTTGGTACACGCAAAAAATGTGTGACAGGCATTGTCCTCCTCTCCTGGGCAAAACCGACAATCGAAAACACCCGTGCCCGCTCAAAAGCTGGGTGAGATAGAAGTCAGTCTCACCATGCCTTCGATTTAGCCACGGTCTCACATCCGGGATGAGGTGCGCAGTCCACCTTCCCTTCGTGCAATTCCTCCAAGACTGCTGCCAATCGTTGAGCGAGCGTTGTCTCTCCTCGCGGACAACGATCTCCCTCGCATCCTCGTTTCGGCGCAGGTAAATAGCGCGGCGCTCTCTAGCAAGGAGGGCGACAGGTATCACGCCTGCAATCACTCTCACCGCCGAGTCGGAGACTGTTGGATACGAAGATGCAATTCTCAGTGCTCCTCTTCTCTGTACCTGTGCCAATCGTTTTCGGTATGCCGACTTGCTGAGAGCGTCGCCCCATACCTCTGCTCCGTACAGTAGCACTGACCCTACAGCACTCATCAAGAGGCGTCTTCTTGATGGGCTGGGTCCCCCTACGTTGGCCATAAGTCGACTCAGGGCCGATATTCCCGAAGCAGCCTTCTCAGCCGTTGCCCTGATTTGCTCAGAGAAACTCATCTTCGAGTCGATCAGTAGCCCCAGGTACTTCACCGCTGGCTTCGATTCGATTTGTATGTCTCCATTACTGATCATCCTTACTCTAGGGATTCTCTTTTTTGTCAAGATGACCACTTCGGTTTTCTCCAGTGCTAAACTGAGCCCGCGAGCAGTCATCCACTCCCTCACTCGGCGCATTAGCATACCTAGCCTAAGTTGCGCTTGTTCAACGGTGCGTCCGGCGACCAGAGCCGCAACATCATCCGCATAGCCGACCAAGCGCGACTCATCTGGCATCTCAAGTCTCAGTAGCCCGTCGTAAGACACGTTCCACAGGTCCGGACCAAGGATAGATCCCTGGGCAACACCCGATGTAATTTCCATCCTTTGTTGGCCCTGTGTCGTGTCGTAAAGCAGGCTTCGGTCCTTTAGATAGTTCCTCAAAAGCCGCATTAGATATTCTGGAACTTGAAAAGAGTTTTCCAGCGTATCCAGAATATCCACCCATCTAGCGGAGTTGAAGGCATTCCTGACGTCGAGTGTCACCAACAGGACGATCCGTCGCTTGGTGCGACTATATGCCTCTGCCTTTTGGACCGCGTTCACCACCTCTGCAATCGCATCAATGGTAGAACGTCCTGCTCTAAAGCCGTACTGCCGAGGAGATAGGTCTCCAGCTGCACGAATCGCGTCAGTGAGTCTTCCCTTGATGAGTTTCTCTAGCACTTTCCCAGCCATGTCTAGCATGCATAAGGGGCGGTATGCAGACGGCGATTCGGGATTTCCCTTCCCCTTGCTGACCAGCACGAGCCTCGCCACCTTCCATCGTACCGGGAAAACCCCGTCCCGTAGGCAAGCGTTGAATGTGCTGAGCAGCAAGTCAGGACAATGGTGATAGACGAGCTGCAAAACCTCAGCTGGAACACCACCTGGACCTGGAGCCATTCCTCGCTTTCAGGGAGAGGACTGCCTCCTCCAGTTCCAGCTGTGTGAAGAGTGGGCACTCGACTGCTGTTTCACCATGGACAGCGTCAACACAGACGGGATGGGCGGGGAAGAGTCCCCGCACTATTGCGTACATCTTTTCCGCGTCATGTATACAAGGCTTCCATAGGGCACCAAGTTGCCCCATGACCAGCTTGTAGCCAAGGCCCCACGGATCCCTATTTACATCGTCCACGAGGTCTTGCCAACATCGGGCCTTGCTCTTGTTAATAAGCCAGCGAAGATATTTCCTGCCGGACCTGCATGCTGTTAGCCTAGTGTCTGCCTCCTCCCGTGTTCGCGCCCGCTGGGCCTCTCGCCGAAGTTTGTGACACTCGCTTCTTTGTTCGGCGATCTCGTTTGACCACCAGTATACTGGAGGCTTACCATGTCGGGGTCTCCGACGGGGCATGGAAGACTCGCAATCAGCTATGATGGTACTCATAGTTGAGTTCACCAAGTCCTTTGCTGTAGGCCCTCCACTCCCTGGTGGAGCTCCCAGCAACGGTGCGCCTGCCGTAAGCGCGTCAGTGAACCTCTCGACGTCCATCCTCCCAGTCCTCTATCCGAGGATTGAAGTTTGGGCATATGCACGCTGAGTGGCACCGTCGTGAATCTCAACAGCTATATACTGGTGATCACTAGCCGAGTAGTCCTCTAGTACTCGCCAATTGTGTACTCTAGGTACCAGGGACTCCGAAGCGAGTGTCACATCGGGTATGGTTCCTACGCAACCCCAGCGCGGAAAGTAGGGGTGTTACCAGTATTTAGGACAAAAAGCGCTGTTCTGGCCGCCATGTCCAATATTTGCTTTCCCCTTGGGTCGGATTGTGGCATACCCCATTCGATGGCTCTAGCGTTGAAGTCTCCCCCGACCAGCATGTGGCCCTCTGTGTTCGAGACAGCGTCCTCCAGGGCATCGAGTGTGGTTCGAAAGGATCGCATTGCCTCGTTAGGCGTCAGATAAACACTGAAATATGTTATCCCTGAACACCGCACCCACACGAAACCATCCCCGCGTCCATGGCCCTGCACCTGAAGGCGGGCGCTGTCTCGAACCCAGATGGCCGAGGTACCAGTTTTGTCAGGGTACCACGCTTGCGAGTCCTTGTTATGATGTTGCTCGCTCAGCAACAGGAGGTCAGCTTTCTTATCCCTCGCAAGCTGCTCAAGTAGGTCCTGGGCGTTTGTGCTTCGGTGCAAATTGACCTGCAGGATACGGATCATTTGAGTATCGATTTGGCTTTAGTTAGGGCCTCCTTGAAAAACCGGCATCTCCCTATCCCCGGCTCATCTTTGAGGTCGCCGGGTGCTAGCTTAGCATCCTTGCAAAGAATGCATTTTGCCTCGTTCGTGCACTCCTTCCTTTTGTGCCCCATTTCACCACATTTGTAGCACAGAGATCTCCTGTCGGGTCCCCTACAGGCATACGCGGTGTGTCCGTATTCGAGGCATCTGAAGCAGCGGATAGGGATTGCTCTTCTCCGTATCCTGCAGATCACCCAACCTTTCTTAATTTTGCCCTTTGCCAGGATTTGCTGGGCGTCTTTATCAGCTAGTTCGACAATAGCCATGCGTTGCCCCCTTGTGTTTTCACGTGTCAATCTTGCCTTGACTTCACTTAAGCTGGGGAACTCCCTCCTAATGGCATCCTCTACTTCAGCTTTGTCCGTGACGCAGTCGAGGTCCCTGATTTCCAGGGTGGCCATTGGTTCGAGCGAGGCAACCGTTGCCGCATCTCCAAGAACCTTTTGAACCGCGTCACGGAATGCATCTTTGTTTGTGGCCTCTGGCCCGAATTCCACCAGCAAGCCACCGGTCCGGGTTGGTCGAACTGCTTTGATGGCAGTTTTGGTGTCGTCTGGCTTGACCGCTCCTTTAATTTCACGGAGGACGTCTGCGTAGGCTCGGCCCTTAGTGGGTTTAATAAGCAGTGCCTCTCGCAAGGGTTTGCGCCGTGGTTTGCTTTTTGTTTTCTGCGGTATATCGGGGGGTTCTTTGTTCTTTTCGTGGTTGAGCTCTTTGTTTGTTTTTCTAGGAGTAGCTTTTTGGCCGCTTTTTTCGCTGCCTTGTTTCGCACCACATGAAACTCCTCGTCAACTTCGTTTATGGTCTCGTCCTTCCTCCTTTTCTCACGATCGCCTTCAATTGGGCTACCGGCCATTCTTTTGTTGCTGCTAGGACCCACTGATGCCTCGAGGGAGAGCGTATCTTTTTGGTGCTTTTCGGTTGCAAGCCACCTCCGCCTGTAGTGCGTTATGCGGCCAAAAAGCTCCTCCAGTTCAAGAATGCCATTCTTGACACTCTTGCCTATGTTTTTCTGCACTTCGCAGGCAGCCCTCAGTTGTTTGATGATATTCCCCGCTTTCCGAGTAAGCCGCTCCTCTTCGGCGCGGTCAAGGGCGATTGTGTTATTTGGCGCCACCTCTTGGGAGAGGCCCCCGTTTCCTAGCCCTTTTGCTTCTATCGCTTGGGTCGTGTTTGAAGTGGCGTCGGCCATCGGCAAAACTTCTCCCTCCCCCAGTCTTACACTGGCCTCCGTTGGTGTCGCAGCTTGATCCGGATTGTGTACGTCTTGCACTCGGCGCTCCGGGGTGCGCATAGTCCTTCTACTGCACCCAAAGGCCGCAATGATGCCAGGTTGCACAACGCACTCTGCCTTCTTTCGTTCCTTAGTCCGTCTGTGGTCTGTCTCCAGTGATTTAACCTGTGATGTTGACTTTGACAGTGTTTCTGGGGTTTGCTGCCTCCCCCCGCAATCGGTGACTTGTTTAATCGGTGTTCTTGCCAACAGCGGTTTTTGCCTGAAAGGGTTCTCCGTGCTAGCGTCCTGTTTGCTTGTGGTTTCATTTGTTTGCTCCGTTTTATTGGGTCCCCCCTCGGAGCCGCTATCTCCGTTCGTGTGTGTAGTCGCCTTTTTGGTCCAGCATAGTAGTTGGGTTTATGTTTATGTTAGCGATTATGTGGATGATGGATTTGGTTCTTTTCAGAAAAGTGTCATCTCCGCACGCAATTAGTGTTATGATAACATCTGTTTGATTGATTCAGAAAGACTACAAATTGTGTAAGTGAAAAAAAAAGATTAGGTACAAATTGTGTAAGTGATTAAAAATTTGAAATGGAGAAAAAGAAAACGTCCGAAGTTTGGAATTTTTTTAGTGTCGATGTGGACAGTCAATTCGTGATTTGTAACCTATGTAAGTGTAAGCTTAGTTATAAGCATTCTTCTACAAACTTGAGAAAACATTTGGAAAGAAAGCACCCCACAGTTCAATTTCTGAAGACAGTTGCACAGCCAGGGGCAAAAGTTAGAACGGTTCCAAATGAAAATAATTCTATTTTAAATGTATGTCAGCGTAACGAGTCAACTACAGCAACTATAAGGATAAATAACCAACCAACGGTTTCTTCATTTTTAAGGCCTAAGATATCCGCAACGCAGAAGAAAAAAATCGACAGCTCTGTGCTGAAAATATTTTACAAGGATTTACAACCGTTTAGTGTTGTAGAGGATGAAGGTCTACGGGAGGCATTTCATGTGTTGAATCCATCGTACTCATTGCCAACTAGGAAAACTATTTCCAGAACACTTATACCTGCGGCTTATGAAGAAGCTTTAAATAATTTAAAGCAATTATACATTAACAATAAGTCTGAGATATCATCCGTAATACTGACGACGGACTGTTGGACTTCAATCAATGTTGAAAGTTTTCTGGCTGTTACATCACATTACATAACCTCGAACTTTGAGCTGAAGTCGAATGTCCTAGAATGCACTTCTTTTCCAATTGCTCATACCAGTGAAAATCTGGCAACCGAGCTTAAAAGGATAGTATTGGAATGGGAATTGCAAGAAAAAATTTTGCTTTGCATTTCAGAAAACGCGGCAAATATTACAAGAGCAGTCAAACACCATTTAAAGTGGGAGCATTTTGGATGCTTTGCTCATACCATCAATTTAGTTGTCAAAACTGCAGTTGAAAAAGACCTTGCAACGGCGACACTCTTGAAAAAAATCAAAGCAATTGTGTCACATTTTAAACATAGTAGTCAGTCGACAAGAAAGCTATTTGAAGTCCAAAAACAAAATGGGCTTGAGCCTAAAAAATTAATACAGGATTTTGCCACAAGATGAAATTCATCTTATGATATGCTCAATCGATTTTTAAAGCTGAAAACATCTGTAAGGACAACTGTTGCACTTCTTAACAAAGAATTGGTGACATCGAATGCGGAAGATTGGTCCATTTTGCCAAAAATCAGGGATATTTTAAGGCCTATGAAGGAACTCACCGATATAATCAGTGGGGAAAAATACACGTCTGCATCTTCGATCATAGTTTATGTTGATGGGCTTCTTACCACTTATGAAGCAATGGAAGTTAATGACCTATACAATAATGTTATCTGTCGTCAATTGGTGCACAATCTGAAGGATGGCCTATTAAACCGTTTTGCAGACCTGGAAAAGAAATCGTTTCTCACTATTTCTACGTTTTTGGAACCTAGATACAAAAATGCAGCCTTCACTAATATTGAAGCTATGGAGAGGGCAAAAGATGTTTTAATTGATTTAGTTTGCAAACGTATTGAACAGGACAGCGATCAAGTCGAAAAAAAAACTATTTGAGTCATAATGAAAGTCTACAATCAATAGTGAACACATCCCCGCCAGCTGGAAACCCAACCGCATCGTTTCTAACAAATTTCAAAAGGAGAGCCTTAAGCTACAACTCTACTGGAACATTTTAATCAAGAGCCATAACTGAAGTTCAACGTTATCTTGAAGAACCACTCTTATTAGAACGCGAAGACCCATTAAAATGGTGGAGGGAGCGAAGCTATAACTTTCCAAATTTAAGTAAAATTGTTTGAGAAAATTTTTGTACTATTAGCACTTCTGTTCCTTGTGAGCGCGTTTTCTCTAAAACAGGAAATATTTTAAATGAGCGTCGTTCCAGATTATTGGCAGACAAAGTAAAAATGTTAGTTTTTTTTAAAATACAATGACACCTAACTGTGTTTCCATAATTTTTATGATTATTAAGTTACTTTTGTCACACTAGTTTTTCTTTTAAATAAGAATTTGTTTTATTTGAATGTTATTATGTTTGTAAGAAATTCACACTTTTATTAAATTTTTTTTGAGGTATGTATATTGTTCTTTATTTACTATAATTTATTATTTACTATAATAACACACTTTTGCTTAAGATGGCCATGATCGTTGAAATCGATAAATGATTGGGATTTTCTAGTTTCAGGCTTTTTTTTTAAATAGAAAAGATTATGCGCATGTGACAGTCCATCATGAAATATTTCTGACCACTTTAAGTCCCCAAGGCCTGAGAGGGACTGTAGTGCTACAGCGACGACGACTTTAATGTTTAATTTGCCCAAAATTAAGATTAAAGTCATGTCTATCTTGTGATGTTACAAACAAACTTTCAAGAGCTCTCTAGATATATTTTTTCGTCCTTCGGTGCCTTTTGCTCACCAAAACCCTAGTTATCGAATCAATTCATATATATTAACTTTCTTTAAATGCAAAGTTATTACTTTCATTGAATCGATATTGGTTTTCAAATAAAAACTTCTTAAAATACAATAAGAAATATTAGAGCAAACTTCTACAAAACTTTTGAAAGTCACCGTTGTGTGTACCGAATCAAATTTAAAAAAAAAAACATAAAAACTTTATTTCATAGCTGCGACAAAAATACCAGAAAGAAAGGCTTAATTTCGTACCTAAATACAAAATATCTATTGGAGTTAGACTCAGAAGATAAATTTTCATATAAATAAAATCTTTAGAGTTTGTTTCTAGTAAAAATATCAAACTTTTAGCTAGACTTTTTTAATTGCATTTATGTTTATACTCGCCTCAAGAAAAAGAAGTTAACACTTTTACCAGCATGCCTACTCAACGATTAAATAATTATCCTACATTTCTTGAAACACTCCGTCAAGAATAAATAGCATTATTAAAATTGATAATCCCATTCCCCAACACAATTCACATCAAATGCACGGTATCAGTTCCATGGCTTCATAATGTACACAAAATGATACATGAACGAAGACACAAGATGCACCCAAAGCGCTAACGTAGCGAGAGCTACATCAACAACCTACCCAGAATCCAATAGAATGGAAAAACCGAGATGTCCGTTTAATTCATTATTTTTTTATTAAATAGTCTTGGCATAATTTTTCATCAATATTTGCTTATTCCCTAAATTCTACCGTGACGTTCTTAAGGCACTTCTGTGTTGATTCGATATAAATTTACAGTTATGTATCTCTTGTTTTAAATAAATAATTTAATACAAATAGGAAAACGACAATAATAAGTTATTCCGATTAATAATTTAAATACATAATAGTAAAACGACAATAATAAGTTATTCCGGTTAATAATTTAAATACATAATAGTAAAACGACAATAATAAGTTATTCCGATTAATAATTTAAATTCAAATAGGGAAACGACAATAATAAGTTATTTCAATTAACAATTTACATAAATAATAGTACAAAAATGGGAGTTTGTTTCCCCTCTTTTTTCTTTTCTCACTTGAGATATAGAAATATACTTCTCGACAAAAAACAAAACTTTCCCCTAATAGAAAGAAGGAAACCATTGTCAAACTACCAAGAATTAATACCAATTATTTATCACGTTTCGACCATAGAATACCATGCATGGTTTTCGATGAAAAGTTTATAAAACCCAAAAAAAATCAACGCATCGCATGGCTAGTATATGATTAATTGTTTGACAAAGATTATATAATCAAACCTAATAACTAGGAATATAGAAAAAAAAAGGTAGAGAATTTAATTATTTCAATAGGCTTAAGTAAAAAACAAATTTGATCTTTTCTTTCCTTCCTACAAGGGTACAAGTTCTTCTCCAACAAATTGGATGGAGATCTGTGAATACTCTGCGCCACCAAAATGCAAGTTTGGGAGCGTATTGGCAAACGGCCGGAACACGAGTTGTGCCCGATCAATTATAATACAAATGTGTCATCTTATAAGTGAGAATCTGCATCTTACCGGGATCCGGCCCAACATTATCATTCACAACGCTATACTGAGTTGGAGTCAGGGACGGACGCAGAAAAAAATTTTGGGGGGGGTCCGATCGAAAAATTTGGAATAATTAAACAGCTCGGCTCTAACAAACCGTAACGTTTTATTTGTGTTTGACAAACTTAATATTTATAACTTATGATTGTTCATTAAATCGCGTGTTGATTGGCGGTCTGCGAGTTCTATTTTCCAAAAAATAAACACAAGACAAACATCAATTTTTGGGTAAAAATAGCTAAAAATTGTGATCATAATTTAAAAAAAAATTTATTTTCACTCAATTGGAATTTCATTTAACGTTATAATATTTTATAATATAAGAAGCATTAATTGACAGCACATGAATCAAATGATGAAATTGCAATACATATGATCTACTGCCTTTAATATTAGGCAGACTATTTACAGAGTGATGTCAATTCTTCTTGTTCTTTTTGCGAGAATATCCAGAATTTGATCACTGGTAACATTCACATCTCTGTGAATGTTAAGAAGCGCCAGTCCATTCAGCCGTTCCTCTCCAGTTCGGTTGCGTAAGTAAGTTTTTAACCTTCGCAAAGTGGAGAAGGACCGTTCACTAGAGGCAACTGTGACCGGTAGTGTCCCACAAATTTGAAGAAATCTGTATATCTGGCTGTAAAATCTTCTATTGCAAACGTCCAGAGCTTCGATGAATGTTTTTGGCCGTTCTTTTTCAGGAATTTTTGAACAGAACCTGGAATAAAAAACCAATTAATAAATCAAATAGACTCTTTTTTTAACTGCGAAAAACTGATGATTACCTTTTCCACAGCTTGATGTCTAATTGCAAGTCCTCCGTAGACCCAGTGATGTCGTTCGGCCATTTTTCTTCAAAAACATGGGTGGTTTTTTTTATTTCCTCTTCATCAAGTTCCGCGCATTTGGCTGGAATGATATTCTGTATCATTGACAACAGTGCTCGATGCTCGAGAAATCTCGTGTCCAGTTCTTCCAGATATATATCCAAAAATGGAATAAATATTGATCGTCGATAATATTCTTCAGCATTTCCAAAATAGTTGTCACGATTGTTTTGACGTCCTACTCGCCGAGGAACAGTTAGCTCGATACCAATCTTCACAGCAATTTGAGTCGCTGACTGGAACATTTCCGCAAATTTTTCGTCGGCCCTGGCACGCATCTCCTTTATTTCTTTGTGAACATTGTTCGCATATTGCACGCATTCACTTAAATCGCAATCTTCTTTTTGCAAATTCTGGCTCAGGTTCTTCGTCAAGCTGAATACCGGTACCATTACAACCAATGCAACTATGAATTGCGCTGTTTGGATTGAAGCAAGCAAGCTGTTTGGCTGTACTCCATCTGTTTTTGATCTCAGCTCATTTAATTCTTCGAGCGTCAAGCAGATGAATTCCAATGCTTCATGAAACAATCCCAGGGAAGCAAGATGTTCGACCCAACGCGTTTCACAAAATTTTGAAAGACGTGTCTGCTTGGCACTAGGATTTTCTGCCAGGATATGTTTTTTCAACAAATTTCCAGCTTTGCTCGACAGACGAAAGAAGTCGACGACTTGCTTGACTGTTCCAATGCAGTTCCGAATCGGCGTAATGTCGCACGCATGGGTAATTGCCAGATTTAGGTTGTGATTGGCACAATGAAGATAAAGAGCATCTGGACATGTTTTCTTTACAATAGCTGCACAGCCTTTCAGCTCTCCACTCATTGCTCGAGCTCCATCATAACCTTCAAAATAAACCGTTAAAATCCTTGTTTTACAAATCAAAAGTTTTTTCTATGGTTTCAGAGCTCCTATATTTATAAATCCGATTCAGGAACTTGTGTAATTGAAATTTTCAAAGCACTATTCAACTCAACTTGGTTTGGGTTTTAAGACTCTTTCAAAATCATATTAAAATCCGATTTTCAAGATATTTCGTAAATCATTTTTAAGCAAGACTCTAAAACTGTTATAGTATTTAATCCACATAATATATGTATATATATTCTTAAGTACTAAGAATTCTTGTCTAGATTTCATACTAAAATTAATTCAAGAATCAAATTTAGCTAGGTTTGTCAAAAGGTTTTATAAAATCCTATTCAGATAAGATTTTGATTGAGTTGAAAAATATCATTTTTAAGCTAGTCACTAAATCCAATCGAGAGTGAATTTTTCTATGCTCGTAGGAAGTTTGATCCAAAACTTCAATGAACAGTAGCTCCAAAACTTCACTTTCTTTTTCTACTTTTAGCTAATTCATGTTAATTTAAGTTTTATTGAGTGAATGCAAGCTATACAACGTTTGGTATTGGATGAAAGTATTTTTTATTTCATACAATATAAAACAATGTTTAAAATTATATGATGATATTTTATAGTGATTCAAGTTTTGATAAGTTCATTTGCGTTTTCATTCGGTTGAATTTTTTAATCGGTCAATTTAAATTTTATTGAATGAATGTAAGTTATACTACGTTAAATATTGGATAAAATTTTTTTTTCCATACATTTATGTTTAAAATTATATTATGCTTTTTTATAGGGATCCAAGTTTTAATTAGTTCATATGAGTTTCCATTTGATTTAATTTTTTAATTAGCTAATTTAAGTTTTATTGAGTGAATGTGAGTTATACTACATTAAATATTAGACAAAAATATTTTTTATTTAATACATGAATGTTTAAAATTATATAATGATATTTTATAGTAATTCAATTTTGAATTAGTTCATTTGAGTTTTATCCTTGTTAATTTGAGTTTTATCCAGCTTACCTTGCCCTTTCATGAAATGAGTGTCCACTCCAAGTTTCTGCAAAGTTGTAAGCAGCGTATTTGCAAGGCCGGTGCCAGTCACATCCTCTACAGGAACGAAGCACAAGAAATCTTCTCTGATCGTGTGTCTCCCTTTGATTTCTTGAATGAACCTAGCTCCAATCGTGAATTGTTCAATTCCACTTACATCATACGTTTCATCTGCGGTTACAGTGAAACATTTCGTCTCATTGATGCGTCTCACCAACTCTCTTGTGATGATTTCCGCTCCAGCATCAATGATCTCGTTCTGAATTCTATGGCTCAAGTATGTTGCATTACAACCAGCCACCTTTAAATGTTCTTGCAGTGCTACATCTCCACTATCCATAGAAAAACGCAGAAGTGCCCTGAAATTCCCGTCGTTCTCTTCTGGAATTTCCAGCGCCAATTGGCCATCATCTGGACGTCCTCATAGCGCTAGTCCTTGTCTGCAGCAGAACAAAACCGCACGAATGATGGGAGCAAGCTTGCGTCTGTTTTCCAATTGCAGCCGTTTTCGGCTCTGATCGATCTCGACAATGACATCATTTTTCTTATTTTCATAAATGAGCTTAAAATTCTGTGCATCTTCAAGGGCGTCCAAGTGATATTTTTTCGATTGGTGTTCTTTAAATCTCTCTAAAGCTCTCTTCCAATCTTTAACACAAGTTTCCACAAATGAACTCAAACGTTCATGTTTTCCTTTTCCAACTTCTTTTTGCGCAAATAAAATGCAAACTCGACAATAAGCGCCGTCTTCTGAGGCTGAGTAAGTGAGCCAAGGATACTTTTGTAACCACGAAAGTTGGAATTTCAGATTTTTTTGTTCATTTTCGTTGCTGGAAACACAAAATCAGCATCCGGTGTCCATACATTTACAAGGAGATTGTACATCTCGGTATTTTCAAGTTTTCTTCTACCGAACCATTGAACATCATGAACATGATCTTGAAATTTCTGAGACTTCTGAAATTCATACAAATTTTTTCTTCGATTTACACAGTATTCGTTTGAAAAAATTTAGTTTATTGGTTTTTTCTCGCAAAAATAATTTTAAAAATAATTTTTTATAGTCAGTTTTGAAAAAACAAAAAAAAAAAAATCGTCACTAGTGAGATTTGAACCCGCGATGATTGAGTGGGGAGCTTGTGCTCTAACGGCTCTGCCACAACATATTTGAAGATAACATGTAAAATATCTTACACTGTAAAATTTGAAATTAATTTCTTTATACAGATTAAAAATTCAAAACGACGTCAACGAATTAGAATTGTATAATTTCAAAACCTCACTGCAAACCGTCAAACAGTACATCAATAAAATATGATGCAATTGTACGAAAGTCTGTTCGGTGAATTTCGAGCCGAAAAAAGTTCCTGTACTTTCCACGTTCATGAAAATTTTATAAAAAAGAGAATGATATAACGCATTCAATTTAGTTATTAAACTCAAATTTTAATCAACATTTTACTGGGTGAAAATTCAAAATACTTACTATGGGCTCCGGTTGATGATCATTTTCCTCGTCATGCCGCGATTTTTTCGCTGTTGATACTTCTTCAGCCTGTTTAACTGATCGTTCGCATTCGCGTTTACCATTTGCATTTGTCGGTTTAAAAAAGGACGTTATTTTAACAGGTGCAATTTTTATTGACGATGAAGCAAATGCATGTCAACACTGTGGGAGGTCAAACCGACTAATAACTCACTCGATATTTACTGGACTATTACACTTTATTATTTCCGTCTTACACGTAGATTTTTCGCGCGCGTACAATTCGTTGATCGTAAACGGTTCGTATTCGCTCCACTGACTGCCCGGCCGAGCCCGGCAGGTATTTATACCCCGTGTCTAAGAAAATTCCAGAAAATGAAAATCCGAGAAGGCTCGAGAAGGATAAAGAAGTATCGACAATATTCCAAAAACGAAAGTCCGACTGGTATGATTAATTGCCAGTCAAGATTGATTGATTCTGTTTGTCCCCATGACTAATGATCCCACCGCTGTCATTAGAGCGGTCAATCAATCTTGAATTGTTCCCCACAACACTAAATGTCAAATTGTGTTGGGAAATGTTGGGAAAACTATCGATTATTATCAATAGTTATCGATACACTGAATAATCGGTAACTATTGGGAACGCTTTTGATAGATCTTCGCTTTCCGTCCTTTGTCTTCAAAACCGGCTTCCGTTCTATGCATCTTTCTCGCACTACAGTAGGTTGCGAGTCATCTAACGATAGTACTATTAATACATGTGGCATGATAATAACACTCAATTACTACCGTGATCTTGACCAGAAAAGTTGTGAAAATAAACTGAATATTACGAAATAAAGTGGAATGAATCATATTTGTAATGTACCAACTTGTGATGTGGACCATTTAGTTTATACGGTTGAAAGACCGTGTGCTGCAAGGGGTTTTGAAAAAGTCTGAGATTTCGGGGGGGGGGCCGGACCCCCTGGACCACCCCCCTGCGTCCGTCCCTGGTTGGAGTTACAGTACCTTGGCGAACGGATTGAGATACTAAGAAGAAATCATATCTGTCCGGTAAAGTGATAATATCAACAACTGTCCCCGGAGGCGTATTATTTTGATTTAGGAAATCTCGAGTATTAATACGCTTGGAAACGGTTACAAAAGAAAATTTGGGGTCTTCCGCAACTCCAGCTTGGGTATAAATTTCCGTGAGACGTTTCCGGATTGTATCTCTTTCAATCGACCCTTTCAATTCCAAGGCTATGTGACTCAAAATTCATACGGGATTCTAATAAGTCACGGAAATGAACATGCATGCTAATAAATTTTCTGTTACTTGAAAAAAATACGGCAACGAGGTGAGAACTCCTATTAGCAGTAGCCGCTGCGACTCCAACATTCTGTATGGACGATGATTTTCCGGTTGTGAATGCCGAACGATTTAACAAACAACGCACCCCTTATGACAGCGACATCATCCACAATAGGAACTCTCAATTTGTCTGCGGCCGAGTTGTGCAAAAGCTTCCTCTTCTCACGAGATTTAGGATTCGCTGGTGGGTAGGCAATCCGGCTTTCCCCCCCCTGAGCCAGAGAACTCCACGACCAATTGTCCTCTCGCGATGGCGTTTACAAGCGCTCGTCACTGAATCTGGGCTGCTTTTTGGGGTGGTTTTCGTTCTCTTCCCAAGACGCTTTCCGCATATTCTTGCACCAAAATTTCTTTCTGCAAATATTCCACAAAATACAAATTACTCAAACCATTTTCATTCTCCAATAAACCAGTTGTTACACCCACCCACAAGCAACATTTAGCACTTTTACAAGCTTCGCACACTTGGAAACGTAAAACTCAGATGAAGTTGCAATCACGCATTTCCTCGTAATTAAAACCCGGACACATTCGAATCCACGAATTTTAGTATTGCAATTGGATCTTTTCCTCTTCAGGAATCAGTTATGATGCTTTTCTTCGCGCGGAGATGAGAAAAGGTTGGGACGTGCAGTAAATTGCGGAATCGTTTGACAGAAAACTAACTTGCAAAGATATGAACAGCTTGACGCCGCCTTAATTGCGTCAATTTAACGCATTAAATTGTTATTAATGGTAACTTAGGCACGAGATTCCGTCCGCACAGTATGGGTATGCAAATGCTCTCTTTATTTAAATCACAGTTGGTAGCGGGAAGAAAAGAAGCCGCTTCACGAAACACCCGTTCATCATAGTGGTTTCACAAATGCACATGTCACATTCTACAACGCGAGCAAAAAAAAAATTCTAACGAAATTTCCTCGTGGCGTAACTTCTCTAAATTAAAGCACTTCACCGAGTCTAGCTCATATTTCCTGGAGTCTGTGAATCGAGAACGCTCGATTTAGCACGGCATATATAACGTCCTTCGGTTGAACGGTAAACTCCCGCTTATGAAACGAAAACATCGGATTTTGTTAAATCTCAGTACTGGTTTATTGAAAAAAAGGTGGTAGTAGTATTTTTATGCAATAAATGTAGCAAGTGACCAGTTTAGGGAATTATTAAATCTGTATACTTCAATAAATTCCTCGGCGACAAAGTCACTACCTTCAGAATGATATGGAAAACCTAGTCCGAAAGAGCTTTTGCAAATGGATTCCAAAAGAACAAAACCCACCTGCGAAGAAGACTTCCAAGTCGGAAATATGCTGGTTGAAGCCATCAACTGCTTGTGATACCGATTTCTTCGCTCATTTACTTACCAAGATACGTTTTTTTCCTCACTTAGAAAATCAATTGCAAATTCAGCGCACAACTCCCACTTACTTTTATTTCCTCGCAATAAGATAAAATTGGTTTCTTTCTTATTCCACTGACTTCTTAACGTACACTCACTGACGTTTGCTCTTCGACTCAATGCGTCGAGGAACATCGCAACACTTCACACCTATCTTTCGATGCAAGCCTCAAGGTAGGTTGCATACGATATTTTTTTTCATGTGTGGGTGCGCACAATTAATGAATAAAAATGACAATTGTGTAGGAACAAACAGAATTGCTTCTTGGTGGTTGTTTATGTTTTTAACTAATGTTATTATTATGCGGTTTTATTGATAAATTTGAATTCATTTCCAATATGAAGAAACAATAATGAACAATGCGTAATAATATATCGCAGTTTTTCTTTGATATCATGTTGATTTGAAACAAAATCGGTGTGCGAGGCGTTTATTAGTTCTGGATTATTTTGAAAAGAAGATATTTAGAAAAAATTCTAAACTGAACAATCATTAATGTCTACTTGTCGCTGCCTATAGCAATATGCGTTTAATCGAACTGTCCTCCTTTCTCTAGTAAGAATTTCAATTTTCTTGATCACCATGCTGTAGAGGTGACGGAGATAGGAAAATTTTAGAGCAGTTTGATAGGGTAACTGCTCTATTACTACAATCTATAGGAGCTGCAATACTTGTTATCTTATATATCGTGGACAGAAAAGCTTCCATGGTGTATTATAAGCAAAGGTGGGAATATTCTTCAATCATACGTTCACTACTGGGTAGAAAATGATAATCAAGTGCAATCCTAACGCCCAAAAGAACGTCATCTAAGTCACTCATCTGATGCTAGCTCTCACTTTGGTGGATTACGATAATCTCAATTAGTGTTATGTAATGCTCATAATTTTTAAAATTTTTATTTATATATAACAGGTATGGAAGGCCAAGCTATTCTTTAATTTTACAATAGACTTTGAGCTGATTTGACATATACCTGACCAACATCTGGGTGATTACTTCATCTCATATAAACAATTAGTCAACATATTTAGGTGCATTAATAAAAAGAGATCAGCAGGCATCGACGGAATTCCCAATATTGTGATACGGCATAGGCTTGCGGTTGCACTTTGTCAGAACTGTGTATTATTAAGCAAAATACCAAATAATTCATACTTCCCAGATTGCTGAAAAAAAAGCAAGTCATTCCAATCGTTAAAAAGGCAAGGACGACAAATGTCAGTAAGGTGGTTGAGGTGGTGGCTAATCGAGCTCTCAATGGGCATCTGAGGAAATGTGACCTGATGCCAAATGGACAGTTTGGGTTCCGAGCTAGGTATTCAACCATCCACGCAGTAATGAAGGTAACTTCGGACATTTGCTGGCAACTCAATGGTGGGCATTACGTTGGAGCTTGTTTGATTGATATTGAAAAAGCGTTTGATACTGTCTGGCTCGATGGACTAATACGATTATATAGACTATTAAAATTTAAGTTTCCAACACAAATCATAATTTTGCTAGGTAGAATGCTGTACGGGAAATCGTTTAACCGTCACAGATGGAAGTCTCTCCCAAAATGACAACTACAAAGTACAGAATGGTCTGCAGCAAGGAACGGTAACTGCGCCAATACTTTTCGTGATCGACGATAGCACTCTGCTGAACAGCTTTAGATTTAACGAATCCCCAAAATGGTCATTGGCGGCTTTTGCTGATGATATTGTAATATATACGGCTGATAGAAAGGCTTCAACGGTAAAAGCTGAACTCCAAAAAATGTACAATAATATCTAGTTCTATTCGAACACGTGAAGAATGCAAAACAATGTACAAAAGCATGAAACAATCTTGTTTTGCCCGACTCTAAGGAAGGGCAACTAGGACTTAAAATGCCATTGGGGGGACTTCTACATACTTGCTGGCAAAGGTAGTTCTGAAAGAACCCCACATAAGACTAGCGTCGGATACCTGGACCTGCATTTTTATTTTACACAGTATGTTAGCATTGCGCTTGAGAAAGCGCGAAGGATGTACATGTCCCTTCGAGGGCTTTTCTGCTCTAAACATCTTAACCCCAGCATCAAATTCATTTGTTTCAAGTCTTTGGTTAGGCCGGAGTCGTTATACAGATGTTGTATTGGATTTAATCTAAGTGTCAGTATGATGGAGAAGCGTCTACGATCTTGCACGGAAGTATATAGGAAAGTAGAGTGTAGTAATCGAGTAGTCCACATGGGTAAAGTGCTCGCGGAATCTTCACAAAAAGAACGTCACTGTCCCCCTTTGCGTTTGGTCTTCTTTGGTGTGTATTTAATATTATTTTTCTATTTTCGTAAAATTGCTTTAAAAACGGATTCAGATTAGGAATTAATCAAACAGCTAGCTGCCAATTTTCAAAAAAGTATAACTCACATCAACTCTTCAAAAGCTACCAGAACGGTACTGTATCGAAATCGTAACATTGCTTGCTGAAAAAGGATTAACTGACGTTGAATATACAAATGATGCTAAAGAGTACATAGCCCCTGAGCATTTGCAACGCGAAATACTTGATAACCTTTATATGCATGGTGAACGTGTGAATTTAATTGAACTTTCGACAGATAAATAAAGTAGCTGAGAAAGTTGCTTCTGAGCATAACTCTATATATTTCTTATTAGGCCAACTGATTGACAAAGATTATATCAGTAAGATTGTTTCAGAGATCAACCAAAAACTTAAATAAAATGCTGAATGTCTGTTTCCGATTTGACTGTAGAGTTTGCCCTGCCAATGGACTTTTTACAACACTCTGTAGTGGAGTAATATTTAGACAAAACAATTTGTGGTCACGAGGATCCCAATAATCCACGAACCCTTTTAACGCAAGCCTATATTTCCCGATGTAAAGCAAAGGCACGTGGTGGATTAGCAGCTCTTACAGGACTTTTGCCTGTATCTATAAAACTATATCATATTGTTACATGTACAAATAATTACATGTACAAATAATTCTGCGAGCTACTGTCGCAATTGTTTTCATCATCATTAAGAACGTCAACGAATGAACTTACTCGAACCCACGAGTAAATTCAACAAGCATAATCAACATCTGCAAGTGACGTCACTCCATTCATGAACTTGCTCGAACCTACCAGGTACCTCTCGGTAGAACGTTCGCCAATGTGCGAGAAATGGGTGAATAGGTAGAGACCCTATATAAAGGCGAGCTGAATGAATGGGGAGAATCATTCATTCGACCGCGATAAGAACTGCGAAAGTGTGTGGGAAGTGTGTTTCGTAATAGTGAAGTGATTTAGAAGACAATTGCGATAAGAAATTTATGGACAAGTGTTAGATTTTTTTATAGTGAAAATTAAAATTAGTGAAAGTGTTAAACTGATTATTGTGCATTCTCTTGAATTAAATAAACTCCTTTAACTTAAATTAAAAGACATTGCGTTTTCACTTTCCCGGAACGTTAAAATTATAGGCCGCGAACCAATAACACGCGACAGTGGTGTCAGAAGTGGGATAGAAAATTTCGAAAAGTGAAAACATTTAAACATTTTTAAACTGCACAGTTGTGAAATCTAACGTAAAAACTGTTGAAAAAAAAACAAAAAAAACAAAAAGCTAATACAATAAAAATGCCACGAAACTTGCATCTAAGAATCAATGAATTGACCATGTCGGAGCTCAAGGAAGAGTTAGAACAGCGAAATCTGGCTACGCAAGGTACAAAGGCCACATTGATTGCACGCTTGCGCGACGCGATCGAATCGGAAGGCGTGAATCTGGATTCGGGTGAGCTCTCAGATGCCGAAAATGGTGCAGAAGGTGGAGAAGCAGAAACACTAAAACCAAAGGACCCAGAAAATTCACTGATGCAAATGTTGATGCTGATGCAGCAAGAGCAGCGACAAATGTCATCCAATTTAACTGCGAAGCTCAATGAACAATCATCGAATTTAACAGCGAAGTTAAATGAACAATCAACGAAGCTAAACGAACAATCAGCGAAGCTGGACCAACAAGCGATCGAAATCAAGGCAGACATCACACAGAAGCTGGAGAAACAGTCAACCGAAATAAAAGCGGAGCTCGGTCATCTGAACAAACAAATTAAAGGCGTCGAGGAAAAGGTTGACCAGGTCGAGGAAAAGGTTTACCAGGTCGAGGAGAGAATTAACCATGAGATCAGCCAGGTCGAGGGGAGAATAAACCATGATATCAGCCAGGTAGAGGAGAGAATCAACCATGAGATGGGAAACATGAAAAAGGAATTGGAAGCAGCAAAGGCAGTAGTAACCTCTTCACCAGCCTCGCTTATAACCGCAGCGCAAAGCACATCCAGAAATGTCCAAGCACCAATATTCGATGGGCAAACGGTCTGGAGTATTTACAAGACCCAGTTTGAAGCTGCCGCAAGGGCGAATCGCTGGAATGACCAGGAACGAGCAACTGCATTGATTCTTGCTCTAAGAGGCCCAGCTGCCGAGCTTTTGCAGACCATCCCCGATGCATTGCACTCAAACCCGAATGCTATAATGAATGCGCTCGACATGCGTTATGGAGACGATCATCTAAAGCAGATTTATCGGTCACAGCTAAGGCATCGGGTGCAGAAGTCTGGTGAAACCCTACAGCAGTTAGCCCAAGACATTGAGCGACTAGCACTTTTGGCTTACCCAGCCTACGACCCAGAACATCGAGATGAAGCAGCGACAGAGGCATTCATCAGCGCCCTAAAGGACCCGGAATTGCAACAAGCCGTGCGTTTAGCTCAAAAGCAAACGGTTAAGGACGCATTGGCTTACAGTCTGAACTTTGAGGCAGCGAAAAATGTGACTCGTACCACTGCCCGGGTTCGTGAAGTAGTGACAGACGAGTGCAGGTGCGAACGCGTGGAAATTGAGCGAGACCCGCATGTAAATGGTGCGCCTAGATGCTGGAATTGCGGAGAGAAGGGGCACTTGCAAAGAGACTGCAAGAAGCGAAGAAAACCGAGCTATTGTCCAGGGTGTGCAGCTAGGAGGAGATCCAGACCGAGTCAGGAGCCCAGAATGGAAGCCCTTCAAACAGAGGGGTCGGGAAACATGTAAGAGCCAACTTCGTGGGGCAGAGATTGGCTAGGAGGATCGACGTCCCCAGCACCACCATCACCGTGTCAAGACTACATCGTGGAGAAGCAGACTTATGCCTTCCGGGTCAAATTGACGGAGAACACTGCACCATAACAATCGACACTGGTGCAACCCGATCGATTATCCAACCAGACCTAGTTAGACAGCAACAACTTCACAAGGGCAGAATTTTCTCACTACGGACAGCTACGGGAGAAACTGCACCTGTTCATGGAGAGGTCAACCTCCAGATACAGTTGGGAGACCTTGTGTTCCGACATAATTTTCTGGTCGCGAACATTATGGATGACTGCATTCTCGGAATGGATTTTCTGCGACCACATGGAATCACGTTGGACTTGGGAAAACGTGTCTTGAAATGGCAGAATGTCGAAGTACTGATGGAGGATCCCAGCGTCCAAATCCCCAATATAAATGTAGAGGTATGTACTGACACTGATGTACCGAATTCTTCCGAAAGCATTGTATGGGCCAAGCTTGATGGTGATTCTGGAGACCACCGATCTTACCTGATAGAGCCAACGAAGACGTCCGCATTGCGCAGTTTGATTGTAGGACGAAGCCTTGTAAGATCTTTAAGGAACGGATATGTGCCGGTTAGAGTCCTTAACACCGCAGATTCAACCACGAGCATCAAAGCGGGAGAAGTCATCGGCAGCTGCCAGCCTGTTTCCACCATCACCTCTTTGGAAGCTACTCACAACCATCATTGGAAAAGGAGGCAAGACACAGAAAAAGCCAGGGAATCCACGTCTGCAATATTGAAGCAAGTCAAATTGCCGGTGCAGCTATTCAAACGAGCCTCTGATCTGGTCACCAAGTACAGTGACATCTTCTCAACAAGCCCGGATGACCAAGGCCGAACGAGTTTGGTAACTCACGTCATAGACACACAGGAAGCCGAGCCGATTCGACAAGCACCAAGACGTCTCCCTATAGCCAAACAAGGAGAAGTGAGCGCGCTGATCTCGGACATGGAAAAACAAGGCATTATTGAACCTTCTGTAAGTCCATGGGCCGCGCCTGTAGTTCTAGTAAAGAAAAAGGATGGTAGCACTCGCTTTTGTGTCGACTATAGGCAGCTTAACGACGTCACTAAGAAAGATAGTTACCCGCTCCCACGCATCGATGACATCATGGACACTTTAGCCGACGCAAAATGGTTTTCTACACTCGATCTCAAGAGTGGCTACTGGCAGGTAGAAATTGACAAGAAGGACCGAGAGAAGACCGCATTTTCAGTTGGGATCGGATTGTGGCAATTTGTGGTGATGCCGTTTGGGCTTTGCAATGCACCAGCCACTTTCGAACGCTTGATGGAATACGTGCTACGTGGTCTAACCTGGAAAACCTGCTTGGTGTACCTAGATGACATCATCGTCATCGGGAGAACGTTCGAAGAGCATGTGCGGAACTTACAAGAGGTTTTCTCCCGACTGCGACTGGCAAATTTGAAACTTAGTCCCGACAAGTGTACCCTTTTCGCAGCTGAAGTAAAATACCTGGGGTATGTCGTATCAGCAGAAGGGGTCAAAACAGACCCTGAGAAAATTGAAGCCGTGAAAAGCTGGCCAACACCAAACAACAAGCGCCAACTACGAAGTTTCCTGGGCCTGGCAACCTACTATCGAAGATTCGTCAAAGACTTTGCCAAAATAGCTAAGTGTCTTCATCAGCTAACCGAGAAAAATCGTCCGTATGTCTGGAATGAACAATGCCAGACAGCCTTTGAGACCCTGAAGGAAAAGCTATGTGAATCACCCGTACTGGCGTATCCGAAACCCGGAAAAATGTTTGTGGTTGACACCGATGCAAGCAACGGCGGTATTGGAGCTGTACTCTCCCAGCAGATCAATGGCGAAGAAAGAGTCCTCTCGTATTACAGTCGAGTTCTTTCAAAAAGTGAGAGGAACTACTGTGTGACCAGGAAGGAGCTATTGGCTATAATAGAGGCCACCAAGCAGTTCCACAAGTACCTATATGGCCAGAAATTTGTTCTTCGAACGGACCATGCATCATTGAGATGGCTACTTAACTTCAAAAACCCCGAGGGACAAGTTGCGAGATGGATCGAAAGATTGCAGTCATACGACTACGAAATTGTTCATCGAAAGGGCGGAGTTCATGGAAATGCTGACGCCCTATCTCGTCGCCCATGTCCAGCCAACTGCAAGCATTGCCGACGGATTGAGGAAAAGGAACCGCCCGTTGATCTGCGACTGATAACGGCCGAATTCGATGAAGGTTGGTCATCGGAGGAGATTCGAAATGCCCAGCTAGCCGATGAAGACATCGGACCATTGCTCGTATGGAAGGAGACGACTGGGCGACCGGAGTGGAAGGACGTTTCGATGCATGGCGCAACCCTGAAAAGCTATTGGGCACAATGGAACTCCCTACAGGTGGAGGGTGGCGTACTCAAGCGGAAATGGGAAACGGCGGATGGCAGCTCCTATAGGATGCAAACTACACTACCCAAAAGCCGAATCCACGATGTGGTAAAGGAAATGCATGAAGGATCCTCGGGAGGCCATCTTGGTGTTAACAAAACCTTAGCGAAATTGCGGGAAAGATTCTACTGGCTCCACGCTCGAGAAGACGTAGAGGACTGGTGCCGCAGATGCACAATTTGCGCTTCCGTCAAAGGCCCAAAGCGACGACTGAGAGGACAAATGCAAACCTATAACGTAGGCGTGCCATTCGAAAGGATTGCTGTTGACATCGCTGGACCCTTTCCTGAATCTGAATGGGGAAATCGATACACGCTGGTTGTAGCTGATTATTTCAGCAAGTGGCCCAAGGTCTACCCCATTCCCAACCAGGAAGCAACTACTGTAGCCGAACAGCTAGTGTTAAATTGGGTCAGCAGGTACGGCGTGCCTTGTGAACTACATTCGGATCAAGGCCGAAACTTTGAGTCACTAGTTTTTAGCGAAATGTGCAAGCAGCTGGGAATACGGAAAACGAGGACAACACCGCTGCATCCCCAATCCGATGGAATGGTCGAACGTTTCAACGGCACGCTCAATAAACACTTGGCCAAAATGGTTGACGAGAACCAAAGGGACTGGGACCGACATATCCCACTATTTTTAATGGCGTATAGAGCCGCTGAACATGCATCGACGGGCCAAGCCCCAGCCAAAGTCATTTTTGGAAAGACTATTCGTTTGCCAGCCGATATAAAGTTCGGAACAACCCCTGAGAAACCCCAAACGGTCTCGGAGTACGCAAGTGATCTAAGACAACGGTTGAACCAGATACATCGGACAGTGCGAAAACACCTCGAATCGGCTACTGACCGCATGAAGACCAGGTATGATCTAAAGGCTAATTCTACTGGCTTCCAGCAAGATGACTTGGTGTGGCTTTATAACCCGCAACGGCGAAAGGGTAGGTCTCCAAAGTTGCAACATAATTGGGAGGGACCATACCGAGTTACAAAGCGAATCAACGACGTCGTATACCGAATACAGGAACATCGTAAGCCGAGAGCTAAAATGAAAATCGTGCATCTGGACCGTCTTGCCCCATATTACACCCAGGGAGAATTGACTACAAATAGCGACACATCTTTTCGGGGCGAAAAGAACTGAGGTGGGGGCAGTGTTACATGTACAAATAATTACATGTACAAATAATTCTGCGAGCTACTGTCGCAATTGTTTTCATCATCATTAAGAACGTCAACGAATGAACTTACTCGAACCCACGAGTAAATTCAACAAGCATAATCAACATCTGCAAGTGACGTCACTCCATTCATGAACTTGCTCGAACCTACCAGGTACCTCTCGGTAGAACGTTCGCCAATGTGCGAGAAATGGGTGAATAGGTAGAGACCCTATATAAAGGCGAGCTGAATGAATGGGGAGAATCATTCATTCGACCGCGATAAGAACTGTGAAAGTGTGTGGGAAGTGTGTTTCGTAATAGTGAAGTGATTTAGAAGACAATTGCGATAAGAAATTTATGGACAAGTGTTAGATTTTTTTATAGTGAAAATTAAAATTAGTGAAAGTGTTAAACTGATTATTGTGCATTCTCTTGAATTAAATAAACTCCTTTAACTTAAATTAAAAGACATTGCGTTTTCACTTTCCCGGAACGTTAAAATTATAGGCCGCGAACCAATAACACGCGACAATATTAACATTCAGGATGGAATTTTGCATTCGTTACTGACACATTAAACCCGGCGGGGACTTATGCGCAATATATTCCACTTATTTATTTGAAAAGGCAGACAAACTGGATAAACTCGTTCTACAGTCAAAATGGATTCTTAAGATACGATTCGGTTTCAAAGGTTGGAGTATTGAATCTAAAACAATTAAAAACGATTTTCCTAGTGAGAAAATGACATTCCCATAGAGATGTGTAATAAACATCAGCAGTCGAGCAGCCCTGTGGTGATCACGAGTGGCTGCTCCTGAAGAGATAATGTGGTCACCCCATCGAAACTGCTTAGTTTGTTGTTTTACAAGATTAAAATTAACTACAGCCGTCAAGTTTCCATCCTTTTGGCAGAGATGCGTGGTTCACTTCAGCCACTTTAATATCTTTAGGTTTGACATCTCCCTTGGAATGCAACGACCTTCTTCGGAGAAAGTAACGGTTGCTTTATGTAGAATGTTTGCGTTTGTCTCAAGCCTCCGTGTCCACTAACTTTAAGGAGACAAAAAATGTTGAATTACTGTAGAGTAGCTTAATTGACACATAATACAAAATTTCTAAAGATAATAAAATTGATCGGTAGGTCTCTTAGAGTAGAGTACGAATGATAAATATTTTGTAGTGTAGCTTCGGGGCTCAACAAGAACCTACCTCATTTGATCCCGCAAATAGCTGGTCGACAAGCACGTGTGCGTGGTCGTTAAGCGAAGCTAGTCAGCTGAGCTCGGTGTTGTTTATAGCTTGCTGACACTTGTGCCATACAATCGGCACCCATGTCCTACACGGATTTTGGAAAAAAAATTCACTACAGTTGTGCGGTTCGTCCAAAGAATAATTGAGTTCACATTTATGTCAGCAATAAACGAGCAACCACTTGTCCACGTACATCAATACACAACAAACGTGCCTCATAGACAACATTCAAAGCGGCAACGGGAACAAGAAAAATGAAAACTTGAACGGCAGAGAGAGGCTCGTCGCGAGGGAGTTGCTTGGCAGCCAACGGAGCGGGACTTTTTTGGCGGTCGATGGAACGGGAGTTCCTGTCGCGAAGTCGAAAAATTATTTATTAGTTATTCAAATGGATTTTTCTAGAATTGTTTGACTGCTAGTGTGGTTATCCAACGTTAATGGGAGGAAATATCCACTGTTCGTCTATAAGTGAGTTAGTGTGCATAAACCCTGCAACTACAATAAATAAGAAAAGCCTTATGCATTTTACAATAACTGCAGATAGTAAAGCGGGGCTGCGAGTTGAGTTCTCGTCATGCGACAAGAAGTGTGAGTGCTACTCGTGATAATTTGCTTTGCGTTAGCATCAGGAAAATGCACAATTGTAATCGATCATGGTGATTGAATTTTGGGGAGCAGCAAAGCACGAGTAGTCCAAACGACAATGAAAAAAAATTCGAGTAATTAATGAAAGTTTTAATAGAAGGAATATTTCAAATCAATGGGAAATCACGTTTGAAAGGCGTGAAAGAAGCGGATGCGAAATAAAGTGATAAAGATCGACTGGTTTTTTCCCATTGTTTGCCTATTGCGAGGCGATTTGTAGTGATATTTGGCGAGTTTGTCAGATGTTAGGAATATGTGCACGTTATAATTTCCAGGTTGCTACGCTCGAGGTTGAAGTGTTCAAACAGTGATTAAAAGTGTTAATTTATAATTAATTTTAGAGAATGTAGATAGCTTAAAAATATCTCGCTATCTTGAATGTTACCTTCAATTCAAAGTCTACGTTAGAAATATGGGGTCATCTGCGTTGAAATACGAATATAAAAATGCATTCACGAATTAGACACGATTAAAATGTACGTGGGCATCTAAGTGCAGTTATAAGCTATGAAACAAGCTCAACGCTTGTAATTTGGATTAAAAAAAATTCTAAACGCTTTAGATTAGCACTGACCTCAACAAGAAAGTAAGTTTTCCCTTTACTACTGTCCAAACCTGTTTAATGAATCGATTCTAAGAAAATCTAATTGTACTGCCAAACAGAAAGAAACATTCGTTTTTTCAACCGCTCGTCCCCATAAACAGCAATTCGGTCAGATTTGTGCATTTGAAATATATTCGCAACCCAAATTTGTACATACACGCTATTTATTCTACTATCACGTGTCGCGATTGTTGCTGCACATATTCACGCATATTTTGAAATGTGTCAAATTTAGTTTTCTACAGCAGTGTATGTTCCAAACTTCTAAGATATTTAAGTGGCTCATTAAATAATATTTTCAAATATTAGCTTATGCTCGTAGTAAACTAAAGTCGATAAGTGTGACACTGCTACTCTCTTTATTAACTGCCACAATACTCTCATCTCATGTGACATGCATAAAACACATTCAGCGTCAACATGGATATACGCGTGCCATTAAACAGTAAGTTAGAACTCGCAACTATTTCGAATTCCATTTTTGTCGTACTCCTAGTTGTTTGCTGCTTTTCCGGTTTCTTTTCGAACTGTTGTTTGCAAAATATGTAGGAAAATTCGGTTTTCTCAATTTTTCGAACCGGACTCCAAGAACAGCACTTGTGGTATGTGATCAATGTAAAAAGAGGAATTCCAGCAGCCGTAGCGAAACAACGCACTTATTGTAAATAATGGATACCTTTGTTGCACATTACATAATATCTTCAGAAATGGAAATCTGGTCTCATCAATCCTTGCTTGCAATACCTTCATGCACGTATTTGGATGAAGGTTTTATGTCAACATTTAAAAATTAACGAGCATTTTAGAATTTTAGGCCTATCCAGATTTATCAAAAAACCGTTATTCTTAAAATAATTGATTGGTGCAAATAATTATAGACGAAAACGTATCACACTATAAAAACATAAGGGGATGTTTGAAAAGAATAGAATTAAAAGTAGAGTTAAGTCTATTTACATATTGGTTTTTAAGGTAGACTAGGTTAGAGTAGGCTATCAGGGTAGGATTTTTTAAGATTAGTGTAAAAACTGAGGTTCAGTAGAGAAAATATGTTAGTTTTAGTGTGGTTTTTCGAACAACCGAACGAAATAGGGCAATTGATATTATTTGAAAACTCTCAATGTATGAACCAGATTAAAGACGAAGATAATATTAAGATCTTGATTGCCCTGGAGGCCATTGGAATAAGTAGCAGATGAGAGCAAACAACTTTAGTTTTAGGGTTTTTTTTTGTGGTTGGGATGTAAAAATCATTTACACACAGAGTGTGGGACCCCTACTCTCACAAGAAGCTGACCGCACTGCCCACTAAACACCTTCCCTGTCAATCTGAGAACCTAGCCTGAAACCGTTTGACATATTACTTCGGGCCAGTTCTCGTTTTGTTACGCCGTGAGGCGCCTTCAAGCTGGAAGATCCCTCTTTTAGCAGGAGGGTAGAAGGAAAGAGGAATTTCCAGACAAGCGATCCTCCAGGGCCAACGCCCTTGGCTTCTGTGAGTCCCTTTTATCTTTTAGGACTGCCCGAGCATAATGTGCCACCTAGTTCCATTTGTCAACCGATTGGAGTATCATCTCGACTATACTATCCGGGGTGAGCTCTCCCGTCTTCCCGTAGAGGAAACGCCCGCGGAAAATGTGTGGCAAGGTTTGTCTTCATTTCGTGAGCAAAACCAACAATCGAGGGATCGTGACTTATCAGTTCTGTGCAGGTAAGACTGAAAACGCACATGCCAACTCAAAAACTGGATCAAATAGAAGTTAATCTCACCATGCCTTCGACTTAGCCATGGTCTCGCACCCAAGATGAGGTGGGCAGTCCGCCTTCCCTTCGTGCGATTCGCGTCCTCGCTTCAATGCAGGTAAATAGAGCAGCGCTCCCTAGTAAGGAGGGCAAAAGGTATCACACCTGCAATAGCTCTCACCGCGGAGTTAGAGACTCGGATGCGAAGATGGAATCCTCAGTGCTCCTCTTCTCCGTACCTGCACCAAGCGTTTTCGGTATGCCTTCTCACTAAGAGCGTTGCCCCATATTTCTGCTCCGTACGGTAGCACTGACCCTACAGCAGTCATTAATAGGTGACTTCTTGATGGGCTGGGTCTCCCTACGCAGGCCATAAGTCAACTCAGAGCCAATTGCAGCAGCCTTCTCAGCCGTTGCCCTAATTTGATCAGAGACATTCATCTTCGAGTCAATCAGTAGCCTCAGTTATTTCGCTGTTGGCTTCAATTCGATTAGTCCCTAGAGTAAGGATGATCAGCATTGAAGCTGATCATACTTACTCTAGGGACTCTCTATTTTGTCAAGATGACCTATTCATTTTTCTATAATGCTGAACTGAATCCGCAAGTAGTCATCCTTTCTCTCATTGAGCGGTTGCGGTTGTTCAATGGCATGCCCTGCAGCTAGAGCCACAACATCATCCGCAAAGCCGATCAAATATGACCCCTCTGGCATCTCTAGTCTCAGTAGTCCATCGTAAGACACGTTCCACAGGTCTGGATTAAGAATAGATCCCTGGGCAACAGCCGATGTAACTTCCATCCTTCATATACCCTGTGTCGTGTCGTAAAGCAGGCTTCGGTCCTTCAGGTAGTCCCTCAGAAGCCACACTAGTGGTTTTCCAGCGTATCCAGAATACCCACCCATATAGCGGAGCTGAAGGCGTTCCTAACGTCCAGTAACACCGAACTGTCGTTTGGTGTGGTTATATACCTCTGCCTTTTGGGCCACGCTCACCACCTCTGCAATCACATCAATGGTATAACGTACTGCTTTAAAGCCTTACTGCCAAGGAGATAGGCCCTCAGCAGTACGAATTGCATCAGTGAGTCCTCCCTTGATGAGTTTCTCCAGCACTTTCCCCATCAGTGACTAGCATGCATAACGGGCGGTATACATACGGTGATCCAGGATTTCTTTTCTCTTTGCTGGTCAGTACGAGCCTCGCCACCTTTCATGGTAAGCCTCGACACCTTCCATCGTAAGCTTTAGGGTTGGATCAAAAACATGTATGAAAAAATTCTGTATCATTAAAGCATACTTTGACTTTGAAGTCGAGATGATGCTAATCCATTGAAATCAAAGGTAGCATCTGATCAGTGACCAAAAACCAAAATTAATGAAAATTTTTTCCATTTTCACATAGAATTCTTTGTACGTAAGCTCGTGTATGAGCTATAATAGCTTATTAAGTCCAGCTAATAATCTCCCCCTGATAAGCGCTAGATGACCATCACATAAAAAGTTATTGTATAATTTTCATTCGATATACCTAGTAAATACAAAAACTAAATGCAACTGGCTTAAATAAAAGTTTAAAAAATTATGATCATTTCATAACTTTTAATTAAGATCATGCTGAGCCATCAATGTCAGAGTTAGCATCTGATGAGTGTCATTCATGATGGAATCTCAATGTTATTTTTCATGGATTTATCCCAAAAACAAAAATTAATAAAAGTTTTTTCCATCTTCACGTCCAAAAGAACCTTTGTTTGCTTATGCAAGCCAACATAGACTTCCTTTGTGGCGGACTACATCATTTTTTTTTCGGTAGTATTCATTGCAAGTCAATATTTTATTGCTAGTTTATTAAGTGACAAAAAATGTTATTCCTTCCTCTCATCTCCCGGAAAAGAGAGTAATGTGGCCTAAGACTTAAGCTAAATCAACCACTCCCGTATATCTGTATTGCTAATTTATTGTTGGTGATCTAGACAACAAGCAAGTTCTAAAATATACCCCTTAGACCCCTACCACTATTATCCAGTTTATTAGGGAGCATTAATTATTGCATATTTTATTGCTTATTCATTGCTAATTTACTACGCACCAAAAAGTTTATTATTCCACTCTTTCTCCAGGACACCACCCCATCTACTTCTACAACGTATTTCACCGTCAGGGAATTGTCAAGGAGTAGTCCGCACGGTGTATTGGTTGGCGCGCTCACCCCATAACCTGAAGGTCCATGGTTTGAGAGACTTGTTTCGAGTGATTCTTCGAACGAACTATAAGCTCATTTAGTTATGACACATACTGGTTTAAAATCAGAACGTATCGCAGCTGGATAGACGGACACACGGCCGAAGCATGGTACTGACCATATCACCTTACCGAGTGTCGATTCATGCAACCAAGATATTGAGATACTCTAACTATCTCTAAGCGAAGGCCCGAAAGAGGCTGTAGTGCTAAAGCAAAAAAAAATTGTCAAGGGATGTAAACATTTTTTTACACGTGAAATAAAGCCAGGAGAATTTATTGTGGAACATTTACGCCAAAATCGATCTGATTTCGTTAGGGGAATTTCAGTACTTTGAGTTTTCTCTCTATCTATCAACATGGTATTCTTTGAGGCAGATAACAAGCTGATGCAGATCGAGTGGTCCAATCAACCGCAAAGTATTTTCTAAGTATTTTTCTGGCAATAGAAGCCGCAACAATCCTGTGGACGCTCTTACATATAAACATGTGTAGCTTAAAATAACGTTTTTTAGAGGGACTTTAAGCAGTTATTGTCTCAAGGGTCTTCACAACAAGTGTGTAGTTTGCACAAGGTCATGATTATGCACGAAAAAGTGACATGAAAGACCAGGTCTTTGGTAATTGTTGTTTCAATTGTAAAGACTGGAAAACTTTACAAGGATTACATGTGGCAAAGGCAACATAGCATTTTGCATCACTGCATCAAAAGACTGCTTCTACGAGTTTCACGTCAACACATGATCTAAATAATTTATGGAAAACAACTTATCATTAATCAATGTAAAAATTAGTTTAATGTGGAATAAAGCTCTAAAACTGAAAAATATGTATTCTTATTGTCCCACGTGAAAAATGAAAATGGCTACCAATCCTTACAAAAACAGGAAGCAAAATTATTGCAAAAAATTGTCAATACGTGGGTAATAATCGCTAACTTAAATGTAAAAGAACATTTTTTCTAGGCCTTTTTCATAATTTGGGAGCGAAAGGGTTAATTCCGTAAGTGCAAAATCATAATGAAATACTATATACATATATATAAATATATATATATATATATATATATATATATATATATATATATATATATATATATATATATATATATATATATATATATATATATATATATATATATATATATATATATATATATATGTGTATATATATATATATATATATATATATATATATATATATATATATATATATATATATATATATATATATATGTATATATAATATATATATAGGGTGATCCAACCAAAACGCACGATGTTAACTGTAAATAAAACAAAAAGTATTCAGAGAATTATGTTAATATTTTCTTTTATAATAGAAAGATCTATGAAAATTATGTGTGAAACCAAATATTGCCCAAAAGTTCGCCACGGATACGGTGGCATACTTCTATCCGATGGTCCATATTTTCAATGACACTGAGATAAATTGAGGTTCAATGTCGTTAATGTGCTGAATTATCTCATCCTTCAGCGGTTGAATTATTCTTGGCTTATCGACGTACACTTCCTCTTTTAAATATCCCCAGAGAAAGAAGTCCAACGGTGTCAAATCACATGATCGTAGTTGCCAGTTAACATCGCCACAACGTGAGATAACATGGCTATTAAATTTCTCGCGCAAAAGAGCTATTGTTTCATTGGCTGTGTGGCAAGTGGCACCATCTTGTTGGAATCACATATCGTCAGGCGCATAACCTCAATTTTTGGCCAAAAAAGTGGGCGACCTGAGTGGAAGGACGTTTCAACGCATGGCGCAACCCTGAAAAGCTATTGGGCACAATGGAACTCCCTTCAGGTGGAGGGTGGTGTACTCAAGCGGAAATGGGAAACGGCGGATGGCAGCTCCTATAGGATGCAAACTATATTACCCAAAAGGCGAATCCACGATGTGGTAAAGGAAATGCATGAAGGATCCTCGGGAGGCCATCTTGGTGTTAACAAAACCTTGGCGAAATTGCGGGAAAGATTCTACTGGCTCCACGCTCGAGAAGACGTAGAGGACTGGTGTCGCAGATGCACAATTTGCGCTTCCGTCAAAGGTCCGAAACGACGACTGAGAGGACAAATGCAAACCTATAACGTGGGGGTACCGTTTGAAAGGATTGCTGTTGACATCGCTGGGCCCTTTCCTGAATCTGAATGGGGAAATCGATACAGACTGGTTGTAGCTGATTATTTCAGCAAGTGGCCCGAGGTCTACCCCATTCCCAACCAGGAAGCAACTACTGTAGCCGAACAGCTAGTGTTAAATTGGGTCAGTAGGTACGGCGTGCCTTGCGAAGTACATTCGGATCAAGGCCGAAACTTTGAGTCACTAGTTTTTAGCGAAATGTGCGAGCTGCTCGGAATACGGAAAACGAGGACAACACCGTTGCATCCCCAATCCGATGGAATGGTCGAACGTTTCAACGGCACGCTCAATAAACACCTTGCCAAGATGGTTGACGAGAACCAAAGGGACTGGAACCGACATATCCCACTATTTTTGATGGCGTACAGAGCTGCCGGACATGCATCGACGGGCCAAGCTCCAGCCAAAGTCATTTTTGGAAAAACTATTCGTTTGCCAGCCGATATAAAGTTCGGAACATCCCCTGAGAAACCCCAAACGATCTCGGAGTACGCAAGTGAGCTAAGACAACGGTTGAACCAGATACATCGGACAGTGCGAAAACACCTCGAATCGGCTACTGACCGCATGAAGACCAGGTATGATCTAAGGGCTAATTCTACTGGCTTCCAGCAAGATGACTTGGTGTGGCTATATAACCCGCAACGGCGAAAGGGTAGGTCTCCAAAGTTGCAACATAACTGGGAGGGACCATACCGAGTCAAAAATCGAAACAACGACGTCGTATGTCGCAAACAGGAACACCGTAAACCGAGAGCCAAAATGAAAATCGTGCATCTAGACCGTCTTGCCCCATATTACATCCAGGGAGAATGGACTACAACTGGCAACACATCTTTTCGGGGCGAAAAGAACTGAGGTGGGGGCAGTGTTACATGTACAAATAATTCTGCAAGCTACTGTTGCAATTGTTTTCACAACAATGAAGAACACGAATTTACTCGAAACCACGAGAACCCAACAAGCATGAACAACATCTGAAAGTGAGTCACTGCTCCATTCATTTGCAGTCGCTCGAATGTTCCCGCGAACTCGCCAATGTACGAGAACTGGGTTGAATGACTACAGACCCTATATAAAGGCGAGCTGAATGAATGGGGGGACGATCATTCATTCGACCGCGATAAGAACTGCGATAGTGTGTGGAAAGCGAATAGAAAAGTGAGTTTCGTAAGTGAAGTGATTTAGAAGACAATTGCGATAAGAAATTTATGGACAAGTGTTAATTTTCATAGTGAAAATTAAACTTAGTGAAAGTGTTAAATTGATCATTGTGCATTTTTGTAATTGAATAAACTCTTTTAATTTAAATTAAAAGGCATTGCGTTTTCACTTTCCCGGAACATTAAATTATTGGCCGCAATCCGGAAACACGCGACAATATATATATATATATATATATATATATATATATATATATATATATATATATATATATATATACACAAAAGTATATATATATATATATATATACATAAAAGTATATATATATATATATGTATATATATATATATATATATATATATATATATATATATATATATATATATATATATATATATATATATATAAATATATAAAGATATATGTATATATATATATATATATATATATATAGATAGATATATATATATATATATATATATATATATATATATATATATATATATATATATATATATATATATATATATATATATATGTATATGTATCGACAAAAACCATATATATGGGATATAACGAAAATTGTGACCACGCTAGAGGCTACAATTTTGCTCCGATTTGCACCAAATTTCCAGGAAAGTTGTATTGAGTAAATATCTCGGTTAAGTTTGGGAACCAGCTACATAGGCTTGTTGAAAACAAAATGGCGGCCATTTTAGACCAAAAATCGTGATTTCTGTTCTGACCAAGTGAAGCCCCGATTTGGATGAAATTCGTTACAAAGGTTCACTGATGAATGTGATCAATTTCACAATAAACAGGTTAGGTAGACAGACCTACGCTCATGTCGGAAGGGTTTTGTACCCAACTTCTCAGAAATGCAGTCACCAGCAATGAATAACGTCAAGAAATATGACAGAGATGTGCACGTTCAAAGGAAAATCCATTGTTTTTCTACTTTCAACGGTCGCCATTTTGTTGAAAACCGACAGAAATCACTCAAACCATGAATTCTCAAAAATATTAACGTTACTGACCTCATTGGAAAATTTCAAGTTGATCAAGTCAAAACTGCAGTGACTGATTGGATGGAAAGTCCATAAAATACCAAAATCATGTGTTATTGTTCTTGTAATTGGAGAAATTTCAAGCGGCTATAACTTCCGTGTATATCATTCGATTTTCATCAAACTTACAAAGTCTAAGAACCCTTAGTAGGACTACGCAAATATCGAGTTTCGTCCAGTTTGAGGGTACCGATGCGATTTTATTGGGGAAAATTTTAAATTCGAATATCGTGCTATTATTAACAAAGTTGAGCGAATTTCGACTTCTAAGGTATTTGTTGTTGTTGTACTCATAAACACCTACCACCATAATTTTTTCAGATTTTCCGGATCATAAGTTTCCAATCGCGAGGGGGGGGGACACAAATTTTTCGTGTATATCCCCTCCTTGTGCATCCCTCGAAGCAAAAAGTATCAAATTAAGACCTGTTTTGAAAAGTTCTACCATTGATGAAATTTTTTTTTCGGGGGCCACTACCCCCTACAGTGGGAAACCCCCCCTTAAATACCTTATAAAGTTTTTGTAGTTGCACTTTAAACAGAGCACCACTTTACACCTGCATACAAAATTTGATGTTTCTAGCTTTAGTAGTTTGCGAGAAAAAGTGCTGTGACACACGGACGGACGGGCGGACAGACGGGCAGACAGGTCGCGAAACTAGTAGGGTTTTGTAAAATTATTTTACAAAACCCTTAAAAATCCAAAGCTCAAATGTCGACAAACGTACAAAATTTTGTTGTTGTAGTTTTGACCAAAGCATTCAACCAATGTTAATGAAATTCGATAGTTTGATAGAGACTATAAATTTCAAAGTCCTCTAAAAGTCGCAATTTTGATCCGATGTATACGAAACTTTGTTAGATAGAAATCAATTAGATCTAGAAATTTTGACATTTTGGTGATAATGTGTGTGTAGTTTTCAAAATGGCGGCGGCTTAAATATGCGACTTTTTCAGGTTTCCGTGGCGCTCTATTGGTCACATTTTCCAACGGATTTTGATGAAACTTGAGATTCTGGATCTTTGTTCTCAGTTCTTGTATTATGCTGAAAATTTTTAAAATCAAATGAAATATAAAACAGTCGAAATTTTAAAACCTAATATTTTTAGCTGCAATTTTCACTAAAAATTGAATAATTTTGCCCTGTCTAGAGTGAAACTCTGATTTGAACGGGATTTGGTACATTGATTGATGAGGCCCTAGCGTACAAAGATTTAAAGTAATCCTAAATCAAATGCATGCATTCAAAATGGCGGCCCCCAAAGGTCAGAAGGCAAACGCAATTCGCTATTTTAATAGCAACTGAAATAATGAATATTTTTCATGGAAACGTTTTAAATTATTGTACTTAACTTGGAACTATTCAAATACCAGACCATTTTTAGGATATTGTAAAAATATTTTTACAATACCCTAAAAAATTATGAAATCGTGACTTGTCTGTCCGTCCGTCCGTTTGTTCGTGCGTTACACTAAGTTTCCTTGCAAACCACATGAGCTAGAATGAGGAAATTTTCTACGTAGGTCAAAAGTGGTGCCTCTTGAAATTTGCAATGCTAGAAAATATTTTAAGGTATTTAAGGGGGGTGCCCCCACACAGGGGGTGACATAAATATTTTATTATTTCTCTAGCCCTCTAGCAGCGAAGTTTCTCAACAGATTTCGATAAAACTTTAAATTACAAGTTATGATAGTTAATTTAACGTGCAAAGAAAATTATGCAAATCGGATGACAAATGAAAAAGTCGAAAATTTAAAGCCGTTTTCAATAAAAATTCAAAATGGTGGCTCCTGGTGGTTCAGAAAAGAATTGAAAATATTTATATTGATAGCAACGCAAGTGCTGTTTAAACTTTTATGGTAATCTTTTGAAATTATCTATTTGAGCTAGTTAAGCCGACAAGTTATCACCTTTGTGTGATAACCCCTGTGTAAACAGCAAATGTGAGAAGGACAACACCTGTATTTAAATGTTTATAACAATTTATTTTCTGCCGATTTTCAATATGTGATCCATAAATGTGCAACTCAATTGAATGAGCAAAATGTTTGCGCTATAAAGGATCTTTGAATATGAACGTCGGCATGTTCATTTTATGTCAATAAATACCCATGTGGTGCTACGAAAACTGCAGTAAGAAGTTTAGTAGTACCAAAGAATATAGAATCTATATTCTTTGGTAGTAGAATATGTTCTATATTCTTTGGTAGTACGCAAGCCAAATTCTTTTCCGAAATCTCACAATACATACGAGAAATTTACCTTTCCGGCTGGCGCTGCCAACGGGGATTTTTATAATTAATTAGTTTCAATCCGTCAGAGGATGGTGCTGTGTCACCGAAACAGCTGTAACGGAAATTGAGATTGTTACATATTTCAATAAAAGTGAAGGTTAAAATAACTCAGTGTTGTGTTTTTCATTGTGTTTAACAAAATGTATGTCGATCTTCATCA